>APFE030914366.1:63133-93749 GCA_000404065.3 Pinus taeda | reverse complement strand
TGAACTAGTTGTATTTAGTCTAACTGGCCAATAGACTAAGTGATGAGTTGTGTGAATTAGTTATTAATTAATTCACTAATTATTAACTCATAGTGCAACTGAAGAATATGTTATGTAAAAAAATTAGTTAACTTAGGGTTATTATTTAATTTTAATTTTAATTAGACGAAAGGGCATGATCATAAGATCATGCCCTTTCCCAAAGGGTGCCCATGGCGGTATATAAGCCAGGCAACCCATTGTAAATCATCATCATCTGTAAGTTATCTAATTATTAATAAATATTTGCATATCTATTTCTGCGTTCATAAGTTTTTCGTCTCATCTGGTATCAGAGCCAACACACGAGACTGGTAACGCCCACAAATCTCGCTGACTATCTGGCCACGGGATTTCCATAAAACAACAGGGGTGTGGGGCTGTGCTTATTTCCCTAGAGTGACACGCTGAGTCAACAAGAAGCCTGCGTGTACCGGCTGTCCAACTGCCTGGGCTTTGCGGGAAACGGTTCAGAAAAGTTCCGTCATTGTCTGCGCTGAGCCAACGATTCCGGCGTTGTTTATATTTACCGTTAGTTGTGACAAGACTGAAGTCCGTTGCAGAGATACGTTGAACCCATTGCAGTATAATACGGAAACCACTGATTCGGTGCGGTTATACCCCTGTCCGATTGTCGGTGCGGTTATACTGTCCGATTGGGTGGCTATGCGGTTTGGAAGCCCTCACAATTGTCTGCCATAATAACGCAAAAAAAAAAAAAAAAAAAAAAAAAAAAAAAAAAAAAAAAAAAAAAAAAAAAAAAAAAATAAAAAAAAAAAACAAAAAACGAGGACCTGTTCCAAAATAATAATAGACATATAAAAAATAATTATAGTGTTTCGATAAGTTCGAAACAGTGTGCAAGGCTAAATTTAAACGTGTTTCGATAAAGTTTCAGACAGTGAAAGAGAGGAGCGTAACAAACCACTTTGAAATATTTTCAAATATAACTGACCTTTATATATCTATAACATTTGTTTATATATATATATAAATAAAATATATATTATATATAATATATAATAAAATATATATATATATTAAATAAAACATAATTTATTAGTTTTAAAGTTTTATATATATAAAAAGTTAATTTAATAATTAATTATTTTAACTAATTATAAAATATATATATATATATATATTAATTTAATTAATTTAAAAGTTAGTATATATGTTAGTTAATTTAATTAATTAATTTATTTAATTAATAAAATTTATATATGTATAAAATTTATTTTTGCTAAAAGAAAAAAAAATAAAAGAGGAAAATTTTTTTAGCTGGCAAATAAATACACGCCCCCGCAAATCCGCTCAATGTTGACAATGACAATGGCGGATTTCCAGAAAAGATTGGTTGACGCAGAGCATAAGATAAATAACAACCATGACGAGGTCAATAAAAGGCTTGGGGAGCAAGCAGACAAAATCAAAGATCTTCAAGATACGACAAATCGAATGGAGATAAAGATGGAAAATTACCATGTTCAGACAGAAGCAGGGATCAGAGAGGTCTTAACAATGCTGAAAAGTTTGTGTAAAATGTCGAATTGTACACCCGAACAACTACTAAGAGAAGATGAAGAGAATCAAGAACACATCTCGTCAGATTCAACTAAGTCCACAGACTCTCATGACAAAGTTGAATCCCCAAAAAAATCAGCGACACCCCACCAAGAAGCAAGTAACACAGCCTTTACAAAGAAGCAACTCTGGGATAACTTTACCAGTCAACACCCTTTTTTCGCTCAACCAGTAGCAACATACTAGCGAAGGGAAAAAGTCGAGATGCCTAAATTCGATGGACACGAATAAAATAATGTTGCATGGATAAATAAAGCAGAAGAATACTTTGAGATATATGACATCAATGACGATGACGAAAAGCTCAGGCATGCATCTATGAAAATGGAAGGAGAAGCATACAACTGGTATATGTGGTGGAAAAAAACAACACATGTCATTAGCTGGAGAAAATTTAAAGATGCATTCTTCAAAAGATTCCAAGGTGTAAAGGAAGAAGAATTCTTTTCAAAACTCATCAAGTTACGACAAAAAGGAAGTGTGGATGAATACACTCAAGAATGGGAGACCTTAGTAACACGAGTACCTGGGTTATCAGAATCTCGTTTGATTCAATCATATGTCTCAGGACTTAAATCCCATTTACAAGCAGAGCTTGAGATGCATGACATTACATCTATAGAAGTAGCAAGACGAAAAGCAAAAACAACGGAAAAGAAATCCGAACCAATATTTTGGTCAACAGCGGAGAAAGCTTATGCAAGACGAAGGATACCCCAGTATGTGGACTCAAATAATACAAGATATGTTCCACCACATCGTCGTGAAGATGAAAAATCTAATGTGGAAATGCAAAGGATAAAAGAGGGTAAGTGTAAACATTGTGGTGAGAAATGGGACCCCAAACATAGATGTGCTAAAGGAAAAGAACCAAAGAACCTATATAATTGTGAAGCAACCAATGATTCAAACAGTGAAGATTATGACATAGAAGAAATAGAGGATGCCCTAAAATTCTCACCAAAATTAGATGACGGAAGTACTCCGCAAGTGTCATTATCAGCCATGACAGGTATTTTACAACCTCAGACCGTGAAGTTAAAAGGACACATAAAGAAGAACAACGTAGTGATTCTCATCAACTCTGGAAGCACACACAATTTTCTAGATGTGACTGTGGCCAAGAAACTCAATATCTTTTCATTTCCCTTACCAAACATGAAAGTGTTGATAGCTAATGTTAAGAAGATTGAAAAGGTAGGGAAATGCCATAAAGTCAATTTGCAGATTCAAGACTTTAAATTAGAGTCTCCGTTCTTCACTGTACCATTAGGAGGAGTAGATGTAGTCTTAGGCATCCAATGGCTACGAACTTTAGGTACTTATGCCGCCAACCATCAATTACAATTTATAAAATTCAAATGGGGAGGTCAGAAGTACAAACTACATGGATTCCAAGCACCAGAAAATCATGTTGTATCATCATCTCAGATGATGAAGCTGAGTCGAAAAAGAGCACCTACTTATGCAGTACAATGTCATCAATTAGAAATGTTATCTGCAAATATGACCAGAGAAGAATCACCAGAGATACAAGATCTGATTCGGAAGCATGAAAAAGTATTTCAAGACCTACCTATGAAGATGCCGCCTAATAGGGAAATTGAGCATACAATAGAAGTGAAGGCAAGATCAGACCCTATCAACATCAAGCCATACTGATATCCACATCACCAAAAAACGAAACTTGAGAGATTAATCCAAGACCTTTTAAAATGTGCGACCTTGATCATCTTAGAATATCTGATCAAGTGGAAAGACTTACCTGAAGAAGACGCCTTTTGGGAGAATGAATCATTCTTCAACAACATCCGTCGTTACTTATGCTTTGAGGACAAAGCATTCTTTCGAGAGGAAGGCAATGTTATGTAAAAAAATTAGTTAACTTAGGGTTATTATTTAATTTTAATTTTAATTAGACGAAAGGGCACGATCATAAGATCATGCCCTTTCCCAAAGGGTGCCCATGGCGGTATATAAGCGAGGCAACCCATTGTAAATCATCATCATCTGTAATTTATCTAATTATTAATAAATATTTGCATATCTATTTCTGCGTTCATAAGTTTTTCGTCTCAGAATACATCAGTTAACTCAGTGCATGGATAGTTCAGTGGAGACAAGTGTTAGAGGTAAGTGAAAGGGTGAGTTGTGACTATCAGTTGTGCATGAGATCTTTCAAAATCAATGGATTGAGTATGCCCATGAGAATTGCGTAGTAGATGCCCAGTGATATAGCCTATGCTCATGTGATTTCCAGCGTGAGTGATTTTCCAAGGTAAATAGAACTTGGAACGAGTTTGGATTCATTCATTCTCATGCAGGTATTGTGCAGTGGAGGAGATTTGGAGATCAGATCTGAGCTGTATTGTGTGTAACAGGTGGAGATAGTGTTGGATACTTGTGAAGAATATTGTACTATGTATTGTTACATGTTCTCAATCAATATAATATACAGATAGTTGGGGTTTTTAGCGAGATGCTTTCCCCGGGAAAATACTGTGTTGATATGTGTGATTGATGCTTCTATGTGTGCATGTTATTGTTTATGCTTCTGCAAATTGATGATCAACGTAGAGGAGGTTATGTATTATGCATGTATTCCGCAATAATGTATAATCAGAATAATCTCTGTGAATATATGTCATATTATTCAAAATTTCTACAGCAGTGACCACATGAAGTTGGCAATGAAGGACAAGCTCAGAAAGATCAAGATGGAGAAGGGCAACTCAATACCGAAGTACATGACCAAGTTCACCCAATGTCAAGATGAGCTTGGAAGTCTTGGTGTTACCGTTGCTAAAGAATATCTAGTCAGCCTATCACTTCTAGGACTTCCTAAGATCTGGCACAACTACCAGGAATCAGTTAATTAGAGGGAGAAGCTACCAAACTGGGAGCATTTGTGATTTGACTTGGTACAGGAAGAGATTTGGTGGAACACCAAAGATGAGATCTCATCCAAAGAAGTGGAAGAGGACTTTTAATTAGTCAGCAAAGAAAATAAAACAAAGGGAAAGAAATCCCAAGGTGAGGAGGGCAACAAGAAGAAGGACTTGTTGAACATCAAGTGTTTTCACTGTCATAATTTCGGGCATTATGCAATGAAATGCCCATAGAAGAAAGCAAGCAAGAAGGAGCTTGCAGTAGCAGCAACAGGTGAAGCTCTGGCTTCACAATTTGAACTCGATTTCACTCTCATTGCATGCATGGAAAGCACTTTAATGGGAAGCATGTGGTATCTCAACAGCGGTGCCTCATTCCATATGACGGGGAATAAAGATCTCTTTATTGACTTGGAGGAGAAAGACCTCAAGCATAACATAGAGTTTGGAGATGATGGGAGGTATAACACGACTGAGATCGATATTGTTACTTTTCAGAGGGAGTCTGGCTCCTCTCTTTGACTCATAGATGTGATTCATGTTCCAGGACTAAAGAAATATCTTGTTTTCGTCACAGTGTTGGAAGATCGTGGCTACAATGTGATTTTTAGCAAAGGAAAGGTTTTCTTTAGACGCCTTGCCACCGGACAGGTGAAAAAAATCAATGTGTGAGTCAAGAACATGTATGCACTTGAGGTACAAGATGCATGCAAAGATTTGAGGAGCAAGGCAAAGGTTATAGACTTGGTGGTTTAGAGGGAGCATAAATTACCACTCAAAATGAAGCCTCAGATGCAGCCTCAGAAGTAGCCTTAAGAAGTTGTGGAGCAACAACAATTGGAGAAGCGGAGAGGAGACCGGGTGAAGACATCTACTCAAGAAGAGACCTCCAATAGGGGGAAATTTCAAGCCAAGTGGGCGGAGGGAGCACATGCAACCATACCTCCAAGTGAGAGGTGGGTTGATGTGAAGCAATAATCCCAACGGTTGTAGAAATTTGGGTAGGGTCCATTGAGGTGCTTTTTGTCTCATGAATCATTACCTTGCTACAGGGGCCCACAATATTTAGTAGCAGGAGGATCAATGTCAATCAAATAATGAGGAGTGCAGAGCAGTGTTAATAATAGAGCAGGAGGCTCAGGAGTAGCACAATTTTCCCAGTAGACAATTGCAAACATAATGGATTCAATTTATTTTGTTTGGATGCTTTTTTTTGGTTGCATATGTTGTAGTAGAAACAATAATAGTGACAGGTGTTACATGTAGAACATTCCAAAGGTACTGGATCGGGATAGAGTTGAATTCCTTTCTTGTTGAGAGGGAGTGTTGAAAAAATGCAATAAGAAAATCCTAATTTAATTTGTCCTTGAATTAAATTAGGAATTAAATTGTAAATATAATTCTCATATCAACTTGTAACAGTTATCTAAGTTAAGTTGACTTAGTTGGCTAAGTAAAATCAAGTCGGGAGTCTATCTAGATTAATGTAGAGTGATCCCTAAATTTTAGGGGCCCAGGTTGAGTTATTATTGAGTTGTAATTACTTAATTCAATTTAACGGAGTTAAATTTAGTTAAATTAGTTATAACTGATGGAGGAACTAGTGAGAGATCAAGTGAATTAATTTGGATTTAATTAACATGCATTGGTCAATAAGATAATTTATGATTCACTCATAAATAACTCATGCATGTTAGATAAGAGAAAGGCCCAGTTGAGATCAGAGTTCAGGGACAATGTACTATGAGTTGTAAAATCATCTAAACTAAATCGATGGTGCATGAAATTAGAGGAAGGCATATGGATGATTTGCGCAATTATGGATGAGGAATTTCCCAAATAATATGGGATAATTCCCTAGGAAACTGCTTAAGGAAGTAGGAGCTTGGCAAGCAACAGATTTGGCTAAGTATTGGCTTAAGCTGGTTTGTAAAGTTGTGAGATAGATTGTACTTGTGTAGAAATTGTTCAGGTTGAACAAGCATTGTATTTTCTTCTCATATCTTCTGATTAATGCAATATATAGATAGCATGGGTTTTTAGCTGCAACTTTCCCTAGAAAATTATTTTGTTATGTGTGATTGAAATTATTCCTTTTTTGCTTTGTTATTTCATCAATCAATTGTTGTTTTCGCTGATGGGTAGAGTAGATTCAAGTCAATTTTTTTAGCATATTACAATCTGCAGTTTGAATTTATAAGAAAATTCTACAAGCAGAGCTGCTCAACCCCACCTTTTGTTCCTTGGTATACAAATTTTAACCCAGGAAAAGAAGGAAATTTATCTGTGGCATGGTTTTCCTCACAGACTGAGCAGACCTCTATGACATTTAATGGGAATTCATTTATGGGGTGCCTTCTAGTGAATTTAGGGTAGAAATGGCTAGGACTCTCTTTGCTTCCTCTTGTTTCCTCTTGATTTGAATGGTATCCTTTTGAAATAAAAAGTATGCAACATTTCACTTTTAAAGTCCTCCAATGTGTTCCCAATCTCATTCTTGATGGATGTTGTAGAAGGAGAGGAATTGACCAAGCCTTGACTAGCCCTACCCTTCTTTCAAGCAGCCCTAGAGTGATTCTTGAACTCAGTTTTGATGTCATCAAAGGATAACTGATAGATATCTCCCCTCGAAATCATGTTGAGGGTCACCAACATGTCTTCCCTGATCCCTAGTTTGAGTGATTCAGGATCAAGGGTGCATTTGACCCTCCTATAAATGAGTTGAAATATATTCTCATAGTCTTTTATGGATTCATCAAGTCCAAGAGTCATTATAAAGATTTCTTCCTTGGTTACTTTAGACCTACGACAGTCCCTGTACTTGTCATTAAAGGCTTGTTGCATTTGAGGCCAAGTAACGATGTTGCCCCCAAGAAAACCCATAAACTAGCACAAGGATGCATCCTTAAGGGTAGAGGGGAATAACTTCAGCTTTTGGTCATCGGAGGCATAGTCATAGGTCCTACAAACAACAAAAAATTCAAACTTGAAGGTATCGAGATCCTGAGAGGTTAAGCCATGGAAGTGTGGAAGGACAGTAGGGCTTATGTTCTTCATTCTAGCCTCTCCATCAGTCTCTCTGATAGGGAAAATCTCATTGCTCTTGTTTTCAACCATATGTTGGTTAGGTGAAGTGGGTTCTTCTTCTTCCCTAATAGGTTCTTCAAAGATTTTAGGTTGCTCACCTAGAGGGTCTTCTAACTACCTTGTAGTTGGAGAGGGAAGTTGACAGTCACTGAGGAAGAGTGAAGGTTGATTGCTTGAGGGTGTGGGGGTGTGGGGGTGTTTGGTAAGAATTTTCCTTGAGTATCTCTACCCCTACGAGGCATGAAAGAAAATTTTCTCTTTTTCTTTTATGTTACTTTTTCAAAAAATGTATGCAAACAAAAAAATAATGTTTAAGCATAAATAACATCTACCTAGACACCTCCTCGACAACGATGCCAAAAAGTGGTGAGCCTTGGTATTGCACCAAGAGTGCTACAACTCCCAATGCATTCTCAAATCTATTTATCAACCCGTGGTTCATACAAACTTCACGGTGACAATGCTATATGCACAATAGATGGGATTCCACTGATGCTACCCACAACTAGGACATTTAATCAATAGTGCCCCAAGACCATTCCTCCTACTGAATTAGAATGGAAACTAGCTAATGAAGGTGAAATTTAGAAGCTACCTCTAACTATGAAAAGGGACATGCTATTAACTTCAACTTGAAAATGTTATTGAATCAATTCATGAAATGACAAGAGTTATACTACTTGCAGAAAGGAAACTATATTATCTTGCAATCAACCATCCAGGTATCAAATCTAGTTGCATGCAAGAATCTAACCTACCAACTCATAACTCAAGATTTTATGTATCATCTATCTAGCTCACACTTGCATATCAATCAATGTTCTATTTGTGCCAAATCTGTGATAAGGGAACTAACACTATTCTATTTTGCAATAAAGGAAAATGAGGGTTTGGAGTGGCCTAGGAGCTGCCCTTGATCATGGAGTAATAGTTGGGGGTCAACATCTTTTTAATCTAAGTCCAAATTGCAGCAAAGGTCAAATTTGGTGAAGAAACAAGCTGTTACAGGTGCCCTGTATTGCCACAGGAAGGCCTGTAATGCTACGAGAAGGCTTCCAAGAAGGTTTAGGAGGTGGAAATGATGGGTTTAGGGTATGTAAAGGTGGATGGAGGTTGACGTAAATGAATGAAGGGTGGCCAAATCCCCTAGCCAATCTCAGAGACTTTTGAAGGTCTGTTTTGCACTAGGAGAGAGGCTCACGGTGGTCTAGGATAATGATCTCATGAACATAACTTTTAGGAAAAAATTTGGTATTCATAAGAGAAGGTGAGGAAATGATGGAGGTGGTGAAGGTGACCTTGCCTGCAGATCTAAACAACCCTGCAATCATCACATACATATACCCATTTATCATTGAAAAATGAAATAACTAATAGTGGAAAAGATGAGTTGAATTTAGATGTTATCTAATCTATGCCAAAACTCTGATCTAATCAATAAATCAACTCCTAAGCTACATCAAGCACATGAAAACAAGGTAACCAACATCAATCTTCTTCCAAGAAATCATAAACATAACATTTTTGGATAGTGGTTGTGAATCCTTTTATTCATGCTCCCATGGGAGAGATGAGGTAGAGGTTGCAATCACAGATTTTTGATGGATTATTCTCTAATGAAATGCAAGAAACTAATAAGCACTCTGAACTAAAAAGAGATACAAATACAAAAGAGGGACCTAAGCCACTGGGGTTAGGCCCAAACCAAAGAGCATTATCCCTCTGGAACTAACTCAGTGATTAACCAATAAGCAACTTCTCATTATCATTGCATCAATGTCTTAGACATCACATAGCAGTAAAAAATAACAGTGCCAAGTACTTGAGCTCAATAGCTACCTAGCTGAAAACAAGACTCGAATCCTAATGAGCTATTTTACATGTTTATTTATACAAGAGGGAAACTACTAACAGCTCCCTAGAAATATAAATATTTGTCTCCCACAATTCAAGAATGGTGGATCTTGTTCCTCATTAACTGCACTTGCTTAGCTGCCATTGACCTCATCTTGCTTGGCTGCCAATGACCTCGTCTTGCTTGGTTGCCAATGACCTCGTCTTGCTTGGTTGCCAATGACCTTGTCTTACTTGGTTGCCAATGACCTCGAGCTAATTAGGGAGAGAGTGTTGTGATCTTGGGTTGATTTGAAGGAGTTAAAGAGGTGGACAACCCTTTATAATCTCTCCCTGATATATACTTCAAGCCCCTGCATAGAAATTATCTAAAAAATGCTCCATTTCCTGCAATTAAACCATATTAGGCCACATGACATAGCAAAACATATTTTACCCTTCTCACTAAGCATAGAATATAATTTTTTTTTAAATAAACGTGAGAAAGAAATAGTTCTAAAGATGGAGGATGGCATCATGACCCTTATAATGTACCTATTGATGAGCCTCATCAGTTATAAGGCAACAATGCTTCTTTATGAATCCCAGATAAGTATGAGACCCCTATGCTCGGATATGTCGTTATGACCTGTAGATTACATATTTGTGATATGTTTGACGAAATGCTTGTTATGGCTAGTAGGGGTTAGATCAATTAATTGTACCAATGATTGGTTTAGTAGCCTTATTCCATTGTTGTTTATCATTTCTAAAGGTTTAATGAAGTTCTGGGCAGTGGCCTGAGACCTAGACTTGAAAAAGTGGCTTAGATTCCAGGGTCCTTGGCTCAGAACTGCCTAGAAAAGTCCATAGTCGCTGGCATGCCTTGCTGTGGGAGTGATTGGAAGGCTTCATTTTCATGCATGGCTTGTCATGGGAAAGATTGAGGGTCACGTTCAATAAAATGTCAAGTTCTATAAGGGGTTAAGCACCTAGAAGGGTTTGTTTGCCTCCTGAAGGGTCTATAGCTCCTGAGGAAGGATATATTGGTTTGGTTTTGTTGGTTCCACTTCCTTAACTATACATGGGGAGTTGAATCACATCATAGTAGCCTCTCATCGCATGTTTACCCTAGCAGACTGGTTAACTTGGGTAAATGTGGGAGGATGGTGTTACAGAGTGGTATCAGAGCATGGTTCACCCCTTGGACTGGATGGGTGGTGTGTTGGTCATGCATACATCTCAGTTGCATATGTTTTTTATGCTTGTGGTATATGTGCTTGTTGTGTATGCATGGTGGTGGTCATGGTTGTAGTTGTGTCACCATGTGAAAGTTGATGGTGTTGTTTTTAGATGTGGTCGTCATGAGTGTCTGTCGATTATGAATTGGTTTTGCATGTTAGTGCTTATATGTTGCTTTACATTGACATGCTGATAGTTGTTGTGCATGAGATCATGGTATGTGGTCAATATGGTCATGCATTGGTAATTGGATAATGGTTGAAATGACTATTATATGTTGATGTGATTATGTTTATACATGTATTGTGCTAATCTAGTTGATCTTGCAGACGAGATATCCTCCCCTGAACTATACTGAGGTATGTTGATTATGTTATGTTTTGGTTTAAGTTGACATGATATACTTGTAAGAATAAGATCAAAGATGCCTAGTAAGATGGTAGAATATAGTTCACAAGACTCTCCCTATGGATCAAATGAGCAACATGGTGTTGGGCACTCTTCTGACTTAACAAACACATTGACAAGTTTGAAGGTAGAAATAAGAAGTTACAAAGTAGATAATGACAGAATCATTCAAACACAAGAGAAAAAAGCAGAAGTTAATGCAATAATCCTTCAGAGTTTGTCATAATTGTAGTGACAGGGACCACTTCCGATCAACCACGGGCAGGAGGATAGGACTAATGGGGCATATGATAGTAGATCTCATGGTGGGAACAAGTCAGACAGAGATGACACGATCAGAGATGACAGGCTCATAGATACTCTAGATAGGAGAGGCGATGGATATAATTTCTATTCTAGTTCTAGTTCTGGCAAACACTATGATTGTCATCACTATCATCCTTACAAGAGGATTGATATGGGATATTTTCCAAATGAGTTCAAGAAAGTGAAGCCACCTATCTTTGATGGAGATTTGAAGAAGCTGGAGGATGTAGAGGCATGGCTACTTGGGATGAAGAAGTTCTTTGAGCTGCATGAGTACATAGAGAATATGAAGGCGATAATAGCTATCTTCAGCCTCAAAGGGAAAGCAAACATTTGGTGGGAAGATGTGAAATAGGTTAGACACATCAGGATAGAAGAGTTGAGTTGGAATGAATTTAAAAGACTTTTCAAAGAGGTACTACAACAACAAAGCTAAGGAATTCCATGAGCTAAATATGTGATTGATGATAGATGAAGAGTACATGACCAAGTTCCTAGAGTTATTGAGGTATGTACTATATCTTAAGGATGAAAAAGCTAAAGTTTAGAGATTTGTCAGTGGATTGCCATTAGCATTTAGAGATTGAATTGAGTATGATGAGCCTTGGTAACTTGAGGAATTTATTGGGAAATTGAAGCATTGTTATGAACAATCAAAGTGTAAGACAAAATCTCAACAAGGTTGGAAAGGGAAAGACAAAGATAAAGGTAAATGGAAGTAAAAAAAAACAAGACCTTAGAATGCAGAAGAGAAAGAAAATGTTGCACCTTATAAGAAGTTCAACATAGTTAGATAGGGACATGGATCACAGCTTGGAGGGTAGCAAAATAAAGGTGATGGTATGGGACTATTGCAATGTTGCATATGTGGTAAGGAGCATCTCAAGAGAGACTGTCTGCAGTATCAGGGTGGTAAGCCTTAGATCTATAGTGCACAAGAGGTGCACATAGTTGGGTATGTTGGGCAAAGAATTTCATGGATCTATGCAACATTTAACATGCAAGTGTATTACCAAACACCTATTATCGAGATGGACGATAAGCTTTGTGATCAAGTTGTTTCTATTTTGATTGAACCTGGATCTAATTATAGCTATGTTAACCCTAACTTGTTGGATAAGTGTGGTTTGAATAAAGAAGTGCATGTAGAATATTGGTTAGTGAAGTTGGCTACATGTACAAAGAAAAAATTTCATCATTGGGTAAGAGCTTGTGCATTCAAGTTGAGTGGTATGCCTACCTCAACACATTTAAATGTATTTCCATTGGGATCATATAGTATGCTTTTGGGTATGGACTGGTTGTATCTTCATAGGACCAAGGTGGATTGTTATGATAAGGCGATTGAGTGCTTGGATCACAATGGAGAACAGAGAGTCTTGCAGGGTAAGAAGAAAGCTATATAACTTAGAATGGTGACAACCATGCAAGAAAAGTGTAGTCGTAGAAAAGGGCGTGTGTCATTGCAGTGCATATTTCTAGCAATAAAGGTAAGGATGTTGAGGATGCAGAGGTATTAAGCAGGTACCTAATCTTTCCAGAGTTTCAGGATTTGTTTCGATCAAATATTTTAGAGTTTCCGCCTCATAGAGAAGTGGACTTTTCCATCGAGTTGGTATCAGGGGTAGCACCAACATCAAAGGCACCGTATAGGATGAGCACTCCATATTTAGTAGAGATGAAGTTGCAGTTGAAGGAAATGCTTGGAAACTGATACATTAGGCCAAGTGTATCACCTTACGGTGCACCAATGTTGTTTGTGAAGAAGAAGGATGGTATTCTCAGGTTATGCATTGATTATAGGTAGTTGAATAAGGTCATTTCCATGGATTTCATAACAGGTTTATAGAGGACATCTAAAAAACAGGATTCCATCATGGTTGTGGTAGACAAATTGACAATGGTAGTGCACTTCATTCTAGTGAAGTATACTTCATCATCTAGTGATTTAGCACATGTCTTCATTAGAGATGTAGTGAGACTTCATGGTGTTTCGAAGAAAATTGTGTCAAACATGGATTCTAAGTTCATTTCCAAGTTTTGGAAGGAGTTGTTTACAGGTTTGGGGACAGAGTTGGCCTTCATCATAACTTATCATCTGCAGGGACAGACAGAGAGGGTCAAAAAGATACTGGAAGACATGTTGAGGATGTATGTGATGCATCAACAGAGGAGATGGGAGTAGTACCTTCCATTGGTTGAGTTTTCTTACAATAATGGTTATCAGGAGTCACTGAGGATGAGTCTGTTTGAGGCACTCTATGGGCGGATTTGTAATACTCCCATCAGTTGGAGTGATCCAGTGAATAGGTTGTTGATTGGATTAGATATGTTGGTAAATATGTAGTGGGAAATTCGGGTAATCAAGAAGAATCTAAAGGTAGCACATGATAGGCAAAACAATTATGTGGATCAAAACATGATGTTTAAGGAGTTTTAGGTTGGGGAATAGGTGTATTTGCGCATCAAGCCCAAGAATAACTCCTTGAGGATTGGGTCATGTGCCAAGGTGGCACCTCGGTTTTGTGGACCTTTCAAGATTCTTGAAAGGATTGGGCCAGTAGCCTATCGACTTGCACTGTCTCTGACATTGAAAGTCAATGATGTTTTCCATGTGTCCTTGCTTAAGAAGTATGTTAAAGATGTTGATCATGTGATTGACAGACATGTATTGTAGGTGGATCCAAATGGAGAATTATAGCTGAAAACTTAGTGTATATTTCAGAAAAATATGCTCATGCTCTAGAACCAAGCAATCGAGCAGGTTAAAGTGCAGTGGAAGCACTTTGGGCCCGATGAAGCTATATGGGAGATGGCAAATTATATGTGGGCTATGTATCCTTCTCTATTCGCTGGTTGAGAAAATGTTTTGGCATATGCTTTGGTGTGATGTTTTGGTATATGTACATATGTATATGGATGTAAATACCTCCATGAGATGTGTTACCAAGCTCCAATACGTGGTATGAGTGCCATGTCATTATGGTTGTCAAGTTGTTATGTTGTCATGTTGGTTTACTTCTCAGCAGGTTGATCATTGTAAATACTACAACGAGCTAAGCTATAAAGCTCCATGGGCAATATGTATTGTTTTCAATAGTCTTGTTGGTTGTAGGTGTCATTGAACACTAAGGACGGTGTTCCCCAAGAGGGAGGGTTCTATAACAACCCTTGTCAAAATTTCACGTAATAAAGTTAATAAAGGAAAAATAATAACCAAGGTTATGGGACATGTATTTTGAGTTGAATGTTGGGAAAAACATCCTAGTGTGGGTGTTCATTTGGTTTATTATGGCTAAGGAAATTGGAAAAGGCGATGGAAAAGGATTTGGAAAGGCAAAGGCATCAATTGGCATTTTATGTATGAAAATAATGGAAATTAGGAGAAAAGGAAGGTGAAAGGTCACAAGTTGCACGTGAGGAGGAAAATGAAGGAAAATAATGGAAAATGATGGAAAATAAAGAAAATAGAGGCCTCACTAATAAAAAGGCTTATGAGGACTAGTTGGTACCTTTTTGTCAGTCCAGTTTTGGAGCTCTCTCTCTCTCTCTCTCCCTCTCACTCTTGGACACTTAGACAATTCTTAGATCACTTTAGCATTGGATAAAGAAAAGCTAAGGAAGGACATGAATGTAAAGAGAAACAAAAATCAAGCAAGGAAGAGCAAGATCAAGCAACTACAATGGGATTACTTGCAGATATTGATTGGATGTGTGATTTCCTTGCCATATGTGGCATGCATGGTACATGCATTAATGTTCTTGCTTCTCTTGCTGTCATTAGCATGGTTTTTCTAGGTGTGACAATGTTCTTCAACCCTGCATTGCGAATTCCGGATAGCCATGGTGTGGTGGATTCTCTTGTATTTGGTTGAGATGGATGAACGGAATGACTCGAAGTTGAGCGAGGTGGACTTAGGATTATTCACAAGGCCTAGGAATCTTAGGATGGGATATACCGTAAATCTTGGTTGTGAACACCTCGATTGGGCCTAGGAATCCTCAATCGGTGAATGACTGGATACATGGTAAAGCTCAGAGGTGAATACCCTTGATTGGGCGTAGGATTAATCCCTTGACCGGTGATGGAAATATACACACCTCGTAGGCCTAAGAATCCCTTGACCAGTAATGGGGGGATACACGGTAAAGTCGAGAGGTTGAGACAAATAATGTCCTCACGGTTTAAGTGGAGAGATCCAGAGGCATCCATTCTTGTTTATGGACTAGTGATCTAGTGGGGATTGCATTAAATCTTGGTTGTATTGATGAGGGTTCAAGCCTAGGAATCCCTTGGTGGGATCTACGGTAAATATCGAGGAAGCCATAATTGGTTTTGTTGTGAGTCACACATTCATGCTTGGAATATGGGACGAAGGTGATTGGCTGAAAGAAAGATTTGGTTCAACCCAATCTATGGTCAGGTGGTTCGTGGAAGTCCCAAACCTGGTTGGATTATGAATTCATTAATAAGAGCTCATTCTCCTTGGTATTTCATGCATAAATACACTTGTTCATATGTGGTTTTTATGGTTGTTATGTCTTTTTTATTTTTGTTGGTTATATGCTGGTTATGAGCATATTTTATTATAGACTTGATGTATGGCTCTCATCATATTTTGGTTAGAAAATGAATGTACAATGAATATATGACCTAATAGATGATAATTCAACTATTGTGATAAGGCAACAATTATTCTTTACGAACCTCAGATCTATTGTTATGACATGTAGATTACATATTTGTGACATGTTTGACGAAATGTCTGTTATGGCTAGTAGGGGTTAGATCAATTACTTGTGCCAATGATTGCATTAGTAGCCTTATTCAATTATTATTTATCATTGCTGAAGGTTTCATGAAGTTCTAGGCAGTGGCCCAAGACCTAGCCTTGAAAAAGTGGCTAAGGTTCCAGGTTCCTTGGCTCAGAAATTCTTGGAAAAGTCCACAGTTGCTGGCATGCCTTGTTGTGGGAGTGACTGGAAGGCCTCAGTCACATGCATGGATTTTCATGGGAGCCGCTGAGGGTCTAGATCAATAAAATGTCAAGTTGTCTCAGGGTTTAAGCACTTGGAAGGGTTGGTTGCCTCCTGAAGGGTCTGTAGCTCCTGAGGAAGGTCAGATTGGTTTGAGTTTTTTGGTTCCACTTCCTTAACTATACATGGGTAGTTGAATCACATCATAGTATCCTATCGTCACATGTTTACCGCAACAGACCGGTTAACTTGGGTAAATGTGGGAGGAGGTGTTACAATAGAATCACCAAATAGCTGAATATGTGAAACCCCTCGTTCAATAGAAAAAGAAAGAAAATTTTGGTAGGTCAGAAGTTCAACATTTTTATTTTGTGTCCAGGCCAAGACCCATGGAAACATGAAATGAATGCGAGATAAAAATATGTAATATGAAAAACCCCGACTCTTTTGGCCAGAATTGGCTGAGGCCCCATCAAAGAAGGCCCTTGAGATCGCAATATCAGGATGTTCAACCTCAATAACTCAAACTCTACGAACATCTTTATCTTGAGGGTAATGACTAAGAATTGACATTACTTCTGCAGTGATGACTCTGGGGGAAGATATATCATTTCTGAATATTGTGCAATTCCGAGCAGGCCAAATCCCCCAATAAAATATCAGAGGGAGAGATTTGAATACATGGGAAGAAGGGAAGGACAACCAACTTTGCCAAGGTTATTCAATGGAGTGACCAAACCATTGTCCAATTTGTTCTTCAACAAACCTAAAATGCGACCATATTTGTTCACTGAAAGGACATGTAAGAAAAAGATGTGTAACAAATTCATCATCAATTTGATAGAGGGCACACCAGTCGGGACCACGAGCAAACGGATTTTGAAGAACATCCCATGTTGGGACTTTGTTTTCAATGATCCATCACATGACAATTTTTTTCTTTTGGAGGACAATGATATTTCCAAGCAATTTTCGACCACCATTGGGATCAATAGGAAATATGTCAACATTTAGGTAAATGTATCCCATCTTTGGAGTATAGATGCCAAGTGAAGACACATTCCAAACCAATTCATTGGCCCTGTATGATAATTAAACATGGCCAGATTGCAAATATTTTAAATAATTTCTCAACAAATGTTGAAAGACCACATGAATGCTTAGATTAGTGGCAGATCTCCAACCCTACCTGATTCGTTACAAAATTCCTTTGGGGATCTAGGCCAATGATGTCCAATATATTGGAATTTCTTCAAGGACCAATTTGATCAAAACTAAACACTTAGCCTTGGATAGCCATCTACGACTCCAATTTTTAAGATGCTTCTCGACCTTATCAATCAACCACAACAATCCTTTCGATAGGTATTGTGATTCAAATGAAAACCCAAATATTTGAGACCCTCATCCATCATTTTGATGTCCATCAGAAGAAGATCTGAGATTTGTTAAAGGTCGGTTGCCTCTAAGTTAGAAGCAAAAAGAGATTATTTATGAAAATTAATCATCATACTAGTTGCTTTCCCAAACAAGGAGAATATTCCCCTCAACATATCCACCTCTCTGTGGTCGCCATTACCAAAAACTAGTATATCATCTACAAATAAGAGATGAGATAGAGTTAAAGCTAAAGTCACCAGACAACCATGAAAGGATATTCTTTGTTTGGCCTCCTTCAATAGACGACTAAGGCTTTTTTCCACCAATAAGTAGATTAAAGGAGAGAGAGGGCATCCCTTACAGATCCCATGTTGGGCATGAAAAAAGGGGAAGTTGCACCGTTGATCAAGACAAAAAATGTGACAGATGAAATATAGATCATAATCCATGTAATAAAATCCAATCTAAAACCAACATGAGTAAGGAGGAGTCTTAGATAAATCTAGTTGGCACAATCATAGGATTTTGACAAGTAAATTTTGATCACACCACCTTTTAGCTTCATATTTTTGAAGTTTTACAAGCCCTCCTATGCCACCCCTATTGCTTCGTGGATTTGCCTGCCTTCAAGAAAACCAAATTGTTCCTTGGATATTGAGGAGGAGAGGAACAACTTGAGTCTAAAAGAAATCACCTTGGTTATGACCTTATAAATGATATTACACAATGAGATAGGTCTGTAATCTTCAAAAGTGGAGGGAGAGTCAACCTTTGGAATCAAAGCAATAAAGGTGGAGTTCAAGGATGGAAGCATTCAACGTTTCCTCCTAGATTCTTCGACCACTGCAAGAAGATCATTCCTAATAATATAAAAAATGCCCCAAAAAAATTCCACACCCCAACCATCTGGCCCTGGGATCTTACCTTTTAGAAACTATGAAAGACTTTCTTTAATTCATCTTTAGAGACTTCAACCACGAGTTTTCTATTGCCTTCCTCATCAATAAAACCTGGGAAAGGAAGGGCAATGTGAACGACTTCAACAATGGTGCCTTCTTCTTGGGCTTTGAAAATATTTTCAAAGTGACATTTCCCCATATCAGCTAAAGCTGAGAAAGAGGATGCCTCCCTGCCATCCTGATCTCTTAAATTCCAAATAATATTACCAGTTTTTCTCCCCTTAGTATAAGCCTGAGTTTTTTTTTTGTCATCTCCACATTCAAGCCATATGAATTTGCTTTTCAACCTCCATTCTATCTCACGATCTTCTAATTTGTTTTTCTTCCTCTTCTCCAATTGAAAAATAATATCTCTAGATTCCACAAAGCCATATCCTTTCAAATCCTGAGCAATAAGAGCATGAATTTGATTTTCGATCTCACGAAGCTCCAGAATATCAACCTATTTTTTATTCTTTACCCACTCTTTGGCTTTTTGTTTGATTCACTTCAAATTGTTTTCAAAGTGTTTACAAAATGACTCATCCGCTTGGGGAGTATAAGTACGCTAATGCTCTTGAACCAACTCCACAAATGCTTCTTCTTTGAGCCAACTAGAATTCATTTTGAAAGGACAAGAAGGCTTGAGTATGGCTCCTTTTAATTCTAAGTAATTTAGAGAGTCATCTGAGGCACTGATTTCCCCAACCCATTGCTTAATGAACACAAATTAATCCATTAAAGCCTCAACCACCTGAAAACGATCAAGTCTCTTGGCCACCCTATCCAAGCTTGTTCTTTTGATTCTCTATGTGGGGCGAAGCTTCATCGACTCCACAATGAAAAAGGCCTGATTAGAAATACAACCGGTAAACAAATATGTCAGCGAATCATTTATGGCCATTTCACCCTATTGAAGGCTGGAAAATCTTTGCCTCAACATCGAGGAATACTACCTGGTCGGGAACTTAAGACAACTTTGTTTCTGTTGCAATTGGTGGCTCTGACTGGGGATAAAGGGACCAATTTCCTGTTCAATAGATATAAATGAATAATGGAAATAAAATGAGAATAATGGAATGATTTAAAACTAAATATGATATTAATAAATAAACTTATCTTACATATATCCCGGGAGAATATCTCTTTATAGGTGATTCATAAAAGGATTTCACAAAGCATGCAACAATATAGATCATTAGACACTTTATGAAAAAGAAAACATATAAGATAAACTAAATTAATTAAATAGTTAATTAATTTAGTCGATTAAAACTAATCACATATAAGATCTCTTTATTCATATACAATCACAAATGATACAATCCTACACATCAATAGTGAAAATGTGTGATTGTTTACAAAATCATTCATATAATGAAACAGCTTATAAGAAATTCACTATCCATCTCAATGAAACATAACAGCAATATAAAGATAATAGTACCAGATACATCAAGACTCTGCTCGTGAAAAATATAGCTTCTGGTTCAACTTCGTCAATTAGATAACTTTGGAATAAACAATAGTGCAAGTTCAAAGATGTCTATCAAATATTCAGTAATCCTTTCTAAATACATGGGAGGGGTTTAAATAGTCTATTAATATTACAAAAATAGCAAAAATAAAAATAAAAGTCTTCATGAAATTTCCAACAAACTAAGCTAGGATATAGCAAAGATAAGATAACATTCTGTTGTAACAAGAAATTCATGACTATGCTGCAGACTGATTCTTCGTTTGTTCTCTGAGTTCACATATGTCCATCATTGGCTTCAGTTGGAGGGGATGAATTAGTTGCATGCACATCTATCCCTTAAATACTGCATCGCTGAGTGCTAGAAGAAGTTGATTAGTTGCATTAGAAAGACACCTCAGCACAAGTCATTGACTATGTGGCTTTACTAAGAAATGCCAATAACTTTCGGGGTTTACTTTTGATAAACTTTGGATGTCTTCAACCTTCTTATTTGATGTTTCTTTCCATGACTGCTTCAGATCTTTGACATCTGGCAAGGTATCCTTTGGGCATTCTTGTATTAGATTGGCTCGCAATAAGGTATCGTTGATATATTCAGTGAAATTAGAAGCAAGATTTCTGGACCTTGATGATAACCATTTTTTCTTGCTTCATCTTGATGTCCCAGTCACTAAAAAAGATATATTTTTGAGATTCTTCAATTCGAGGAAGATCAGCTAATCTTCCTTTAGTGCTGTCTTGCCAACCTATATGCTCAGATATTTTATCATCAATTTCTTCATAGAATGTCCTCAGATCAGAAAACTGGTTAAACAAAGAATCATTGGTCTTAAACAAATCATGAATTAAAGTTAATTTATGACATAAGATAACATGTTGCTTAAGAAGGAGTGTATCCAATTCTCATGCTTCTTTGCTAACTTCATTTATTTCTGGATTTTCTTTCAATTGGTTAATCTTTTGTTGTAGCTGTTGTACCTGTGCATCTTTGTCTTTGATTTCAAATTCAAATTGTAGTTTCAAGTCATTGAAACTTTTCTATAATTCGGACAGGTTTGCTTGCTCAATCACTTGCCTTTCATTACGGAGACTTTGTTCTAACTGAATAATCCTTTGGTCCTTTTCCTTCATAAGTAGTTGAATTTCTGTTGCTTTATCAATAGTAGCACTAGCATAAGCTCCTGCAAACTGTGAGAGTCTGTTTAATTCTTCGTCGTGGGCTGTTTGGAGTCCTTTCTAGAGAACTTGAAAAGGAGTCTCGTTTGAAACTAATGCCTATGTCTGTTCCAGTTTTCTCTTATTTCATGACCTGCTCATAATTGCTTTGTGTTTTGGATTGTAAAACACATCCAAAGGAGGGATTTATTCAATTTTTAGAACTATCTTTGACGTAGGAAATGCTAGGATGATTTCCAAATCTTCAACAACAATAGTTTTATTGGGATCCTTTGCAGTGAATGAGTTTTTCTCTTCAGTTTGTGTAATTTGTGTTGTTTCTTTGTTGAGTGTAGTGTTTACATCCTGAGTCTCTTCAGTTGATAGGACATGATTAAATTCCTCCCAAACTTCATCCAATTTATTTTCTTCTTAAACTTTCTTTGTTTGATCAACAACTGCAGTAGCTATCTCAGAGACTTGAGAAATAATTGGATCCTTTGATGAGGAGGCTGCTGTATTTGAATATTCAGGATTCTGTTGAGAATGTCTTAACAAAACTTCTGGCAAATGGGCTATTCTTCAACTACGATATTGATTGAACTCAATCAATTCTTGAGGTGTTAGTCGATCTACCGCTAACTTTTCAACCATGGAATACTCTGGAGCCATCTCAAATAAATCATCAAATTTATCAGGCTCACTTGCAAATTGCCTGATTTTTGCTTGTGTCATGACATATTTTGCGACCCCATTGGGATCGTATTGTCTGTTTGGGATGGTTGGAAAACTTAAAGCTTTAATTTGGTCAATTTCAATAAGAGCATGTTTGAAATTTTCCAATGCATATATACCACAAGAAACAGGAAAAGAAGGCCAGGTAGTTTTCTTTGCATCTTTGAGCACTTTAATCATACCATTCCCAACTGTTTGGTATGTAGTTTCTCTGGCCAATAATTTATCAGGGGCAAAAAGAGGCAAAACATGAGGATGGGCAAGACTGCCAAACACTCGAATATAAGTAAATGACTCTTCTCCGAACCACCTTCCTAATGACATTAAGTCATTATTAGCTTCTATATAGAGTCTGGGCGCTTTTCTGCCTAAGACCTCTTGGTGAATGGGGAGCATAATTTCATGACAATTTTTATAAAAATGAGAATGATACTTGGATTCCCACAAGATATCAAGGTAAACAAGGATGGGGGTATGGTATTGAATTGCTCACTTCCTTCCTATAGATGGAAAATCATAAGAAAAACAAATAGCGTCCATGACATAGGCGCTCATAAAGAAAGGAGGAGGAATTCTATTTTTAACATATTACTCTTGTCTGTAACTGCGGATTTGAGTAGTTAAATTGTTAGACAAGATATTTTCCCAATCCATAATATAACCATCAGATGCAATCTTTATTAACAATATGCATTCTTCTGAGAACTTCTGTGTATTAGGGTAGCTGTATAAATGACACATCATAGAAACGACATGAGAGAAAGGTCTAACATTAGAAGCTAATGAATACATACCCCTGTCCTCGTGCTTGTGCTTGCTTGGGTCGCTTCTCCATTCTTTGATAAGATCTGATTGGTTCTGATTCTCATGCATGAACTTTTGGACAAATTGAGTATCACACTTTTTCTGTGGTAGTGGCAAATGGTAAATTTTCCTCAAATCCTCAACCTTGAATGATCTGATGATTGTTTTCTTTGGAGTTATAAAATCTTTGTCTGTAATATCCAGATGGTTAATGACCCATCTCACCATATCTGTGTAGGGAAATATTTTTGGACAAGCGAAATTCTATGCAAAAATGAATTTGCCACATCATTCCATATAGAGTTAGCATCTGGAGCGGGAGCATCAGCAGTAGCACTTTGCTTCTCAATTACCCTTGGGTTTTCATCCTCGAACAGTTTGTATATGACCTCCCAAGAGGAGGACCCTGCATCTGGCGTGCATGTAGTATCCGTGAATAAAGGTGACATCTTGACAACTTCTTCAGGAGGCAAAACTATCTGTCACTGAATTACAAAATTCCTCTTTACCTTGATAATCCTTTACATTTCCTTTAATGGTTGTTTATTGAATCTACCTATTAAAAGAAAACAAGGATGAGCGGCAAGAACTTGTGAACGAAAATAGTATTTTCAATTGAATGTGAGTTTTAATGAAGAAATCCTTATACATTACATCAAAATTATGACAAATCGTTTAAAACCTCAAAACTATAAATCACACAGGGTGGCCATTTAATTTTCAAATGTTTGTTAACGTGGCTTTGACACCTATCATTGTATCGGAAAATCGCTTTTCGGAAAAACTTTATTAGCATTTCGGTATTGGGTGTTATGAATAGAACCATGCGACATGCGAACTCCGACATCGCAAGTCGTTCGATTGTTCTCAAATTGGGATGCGGGATGTCCGATACCAAAGTGTCGGTACTTGACGGAACGTGATATCGACAATCGACACTTAACATAATGCGATATCGGTTGATGTTACTTGACAAAATGCGATATCGCTATCGACAAATCACTTATGGTACTTACTTTGAAATTGTCAATGTCAATAAGCCGATTAACGCTTCATGTGCAGTTTTCTAGTGGGGCCAATTTTTTTTTAATATTTCAATTTATTTGTGTAAAAGGAATTTCAAAACTTTGATAATGCTTTTCAAAGGTTTTATAATGGAAACATAGTGATCAGGGTTTTTTAGACTTGCATATTATTTCCTAAGAAACTTTGGAAAGGCTCTTAAGTCTAAAAAAATGACACTGCTTCGTTATATATGCTTTTTGAAGAATTTTTTGTTTTATTTATTAAAAGGTAAAAATATGAAAGTTTTCCTATTTTTTTAAAACAAGAAAGGATTTTTTCCTAAAAATTTAAAGGGTCCCCATTATTTATTCTTCTAAGTCTAAGGATAATGGGGGGTTGTTGAGTACTACAACAATTGGCAACACACTGCACGAACAATTAATCTCTGTACTAATAAATAAGATATTAATATTATCAAGAAATATTAGAAAGTATAAAATGATTGAAATTTAGATCCTTAAAGATAACTTTGAAATGAAACAACTTATTTTATTGTAAAGCTTCTCGAAGCTTGTTATAGATGAAAATCTTTATTGTGTAAATCAGTCACTAATAGGTTGAAAAAGTAAAGTAAAAATTATTTGAAGCTTAGTGTATAGAATAAACTTATTTGTCGCTAGTAGAGCCACTGCTGCTAATAGGTGTCCATAGCCTCAATAGGGTTACCATTTAACCAAAATGAACCAATATCCCATCCAATTTATAATAGCATTCTTAGAGTTAATGGATGTTTTTCTTTTATTTTTTGAAACTGTATTTTTTTTTTCTTTGTTTTACTCAAAAGCCATTACCCTCTTTTGGTGGCCAGATGATGATAATGCCATTCACAAGTTGTAATAAAATTGAACAAGCTTGCTCATAATAAGACCTCTTGTCTTATAGTCTTGTAACTATAAACCATCATCTTGGTTTAGTTTCCAATAGCGATAATGTCAATGTTATTAGTTTCCTATTATCATGGTATGTAGGCTCGTGATGAGACCTCTTATCTTTTAAGTTTTTTATATTTATGAATTACACTCTAAAATTTTAAAATTAATGGATGGGGAGGTTTCATTTACTCTTTAAGAGTTTTGGATGACTATTTAAGTAAAATATGCTAAACCTTCATAATAATTTCTACTTTCTAAAAATAACTTTTCTAAACCGATTTACAAACAAACATAATTTTTAAGAGTTCCAAGTCAAAATATTTTACAAATAAATTGTTATCATGTTTCAAAGTTTTTAAATATATACAATACCAAATTTCAATTTATAATTTTTGCTTTCTGAATTCTTTCTTGAGTAAGCTAACACCTTAATAATGAAGAGAAATTTCCAATGTAAACTTCAAAAGTGTACCACTTAAAGTTATGTAAAACTAAAAACGTTATTTTGCATATAAGATTATTTACATATTTTACAAGAGATCATTCATTCTTTTTAAGAAGAATATTTTTTGAGAATAAGTCCATTAATGGGAAGAATATCCTTCCTCCCTTGTAAATCTTGCAAGATAAAAGTTGGTGGACCTATCTTCTCAAAAATATGAAAGGGAAACAAGCCATAGTTTTTGAAATTTAGTATGTTTTCCTTTATCCTCATGTACTTTATCCCATTTCAAAATTAAGTCTCCAATTTCAATTTATTTATTTATTTTATCTTTGACTGAATTTATATCAAATGAAGCTTTGGCCAAATGTTGATGGTGGGCTTGGACCAATTTTACTTTATTTCTTTCTTCTTCCAATTTAAAGATGTGAGGCATTCACAATTGTAAAGCGGAAGAAGGATTTTCTTCAATAAATTGTATGAGGGCTGATGAGGGAAGTGTTAAATTGGGAGGCAAGATAACTTATTTCCCATATATCAGATAGATTCGGCAAGGTTTTCTTGCCATTGTTGTTCAATCACTTGCCTTTCATTCTGGAGACTTTGTTCTAATTGAGCAATCCTTTGGCCCTTTTCCTTCATAAGAAACTGATTTTCTGTTGCTTTATCTAGTAGCAGTAGCATAAGCTCCTGTGAACTGTGAGAGTCTGTTTAATTCTTTGTCAGGCGCTGTTTGGGCTCTGTTGGGCCAAAGAATTATCTGTAAAACACATCCACTTTCACTCCATTCACACATTTTCTTACCTCTATTCCACCACCATGTCACCACATCAGCTTCACTTTCATCATTAAATGGGTTACCATAGTGTTTTCCAAAACATTATTAATTCTTAGTATTGTTAAGTGAATTTGTGGTTAAACTTTAGAAAATAATATCCATATACTTATACCTAACAAATAGAATGAGTTTGTTGACATGTATAGGTACAAAGGAAGCTTCGGAGGCATCTTTATCTGGCACTCTATGTTCAAATTCGAATTTGAGGAGATCATGTACTTCATGGAGAAGATCATGGACCTCATGGAGGAGATCATGGAGGATAGGGTTATGTGTCACTATTGGTTGAGAAATATGTGGATCAAAGGAGGGAATAGTAGGTCTACATTTATGAGTTTGTTATCATAGCTTTTGTATAAATAGGAGTGTTATCTCCTTCATTTGTAATATTCATTTTTTTGTAATCTTAATTTGTAATCTTAATTTTTAGAATCTTAGAACCTAGTCCTTCATTGTAATCTAGTAATGTTAATCTAGATAGAATTTAGAATAGTTTTGGTTAGGATCATATGAGCTTATAGCCATTGTACTTTGAAAATCATGATGAATAAAATGGAGCTTCTTTGATCCTCTACATTTGACTTCTCTTTTGGCGTGCTTGTGAATCCTTGGAAGGATCCCCATTGCCTAGCAAGTACACTTTTGTTTTGGTAAGCTTTTATTTTATGTTTGTGAATTTCATTAGATTAAATTATTAGGTTCATATGTTTGAAATATTAATGGATGAACTTTCGTAAGAAAGTATTAATGTTTCCTTCAATGAATCTGATTTGTTATTTAATTTTTGATTTCATTAGTTTAAGTTTCTGATTTATATGCTTAAGATATAAACGAATAGTCTCTTATAAAAGAGCTTTAATATTTCATGCAATCAATCAGAATTATGTTTAAAGAGCTTTAATTTCATTAGTTTAAATAGTTGATTAGAAATATTAATGAACAATCTCCTATAAGGGAGCTCTAATATTTCTTCACCTAGCTTAGTTTAGTTTGTCTCTGAGTCCATATATATTGGATGATCCTTGAAGTTTACTTACCCGGATTGATAGTATATGAAACTCTAATTTGCATCCGCATTTTAGACCCAACATTTTGGCACCATTGCCGGGGAGGATGATTTGGAGATAAACTTATGAAGTTAATTTTATTGCAATTTCTTTTTATGGACTAACTTGTGGAACCTGGTGACAGTAAGATCTTCATAAAGGAGTTCAAGTTTGAGCCCTTTTTTTTTTCGTACTTAGTTTCAAATTCAGTTTTTAAACCCCCCATTTCTTACTAATCCATCAACGGATGAGAAAATTGAAGATGTTGAACAAGTACTTCTTGGAGAGCAAGGACAATATTGAGCACTGGTTTCAAAAGAACCTTGCACCAACTCCAAGAATAAGACAGGTTACCCACATGTTTGCAAATCATAAGGTAAAAAATTTAAACCTAGATGTAAGCATTTTTGAATTTTTAGTCCGTAGATGGCTTCACTGGAAGCAATCTTTTACCTAGGAAAAAAAAAAAAAAAAATCAAGTTAAAGGTAGAATAGATTAGAAAAAATAAAATGAGATCTCATAAAGTTGTCCTTTAGTCTTGTTTAAAAAACAATAAAAATATTATCCACATTTCTCATGAATAAATTTAAGTAAGAGCCACTTCATCCACGCTAACCTGCAAAAAAAAAATAAAAATAAAAAAAATCAATAGGTTAGTATGCTCTCTTCCTGCGCTTCGAGCGATCAAGAAGATCATAAAATCTTTTGATTTATTTTTAAAATTAAATAAAAATCTCTTGCTAGGAATTTGCATAAAACATTAAAACTACAAGCATGATAAGAAATCGAAATCATTTTTTTTTAAAGAAATTCTTTATTTTCAATTTCAAAATTAAATATGTAGTTTTGTGATTAGATAATTGTGTTGAACAATTAGGTAGTCGATCATAAGGTAACACCTTTGCAGCTTCTGCCAATGTTAACATTGTTAGCTGCTTCAATTTGAGCACTTGGTCAGATTCGAATGATGGAAGATGAAAAACATTACTTTTGTAATTAGTCCATGTGCTATGTGCAAACAGGTGAAGCAGATCCAAAAACCTAGATAACTCAGTTCCCTGAAGCTCCAAAATATTTGGTACTGAGAGAATTTCAGAGAAAGCGAACAATGATGAATGCGCAGTTGGATTAATTTGATGACTGCATCCGCTCCTTGACAAGAAATACAAGGAGTGCATCCCTATTCTTAAACATCACAGTTACCTTCAAGTTCATATTTTTCTGCCTACTCGACAGCTTTCGATGCACTTTCCCTTTCAGAAAAGTCAACAAATCCAAACTCTCTTTTGCTTTGTCCAGGTTTTGGAGCTGGTAGAACAACTTGAGTGATTTCCCCATTACACTTGAAAAGTTCTTTCAACTGCTCTTGTGTCACATTCTCAGGCAAGTTATTCACGTAAATAGCCTTAACCTGAGGAAGGACTTTAATTTTGTCAAAGGTATAATCACTTGATACAATAAGCATACAAATCGCTACAAACTCGACAACAAATGACTGGTTAACTTAGTCTATCTCATAGTTTATTTTCATGCGTATAAATACAAGCATTAAAAGTCAACACAAATTTACAAATACATCAGCTACATAAATAAATTAATTCAACATCACTGTATACAAATTCTACCATATAATGGACCAAATATTCGCTAATAAAAATAAATTTTCAAACCTAGAGGAAACATTTGCATACAAAATCACACTTATAGAGATACTTATAGTAATTGGGAAAATACAAACAGAAAAATAGTTGCATATCCAACCTTCAATGAACCAATCTACAACTAAATGAGTTATCATACCTCTGTTATCTTAGGTGTATTCTTTGGATCAACCCATCAACCAATGTCTAAAATACATTCGATCAAATTGCATTCAACAACGTTATGGCAATATCTACAACACTGGTTTTTTGCTTTTCTAAGGGAACTGCAGATCGTTTTGTAGCTATCTTGTTATCGTATCTCTTATATTTCGATGAAACGATTTTGAACTCTAATTTGTGCATTAGACCACCATAAAATTTGGATTGCTGGTGAGCCAGCATGGTTATAAAACATGAAGCCATTCTCTGTATTAGGACACGCATGCACGAAGGGGGCACATCTGGATCGATAGATCAAAGAGATGGATTCTTGGAAGATTGTTTATAGGAGAAAAGTGAATGGCCGCAACTATCTCTCCATTAAAATCCATTTTTTTCACACGCAGTTTGCCAAATAAGGCTCCAGAAAACCTCGCATATCTCCCAAACGATTACGAATTGGCGCAAATAATTTATGGGTTTTATAATTGCCCCCGTTCTAAGAAAAAACCGCATTTTATTTTTTAGAAATTCATTTTTATTTAGCTAGAAATCAAGTTTTAAAATGATGTGTCAAAATTGCTACGCGTTTCTGGCAAAATGCTTTGATGAAAAACATTTTCCATCTTGAACTAGTAGCCAAATAATCTTTTCCAATCACTTGAGGTTTCAGAAGTGGGAAATGCTGGCAATGAAGCTGCTGCAGGAATATTACAATAGGCAATTGTCAGCTAGATATTTTCGCTTTAAATCTTGCAATAATGAAATACAACTCCATATCATCACTCGGAAATACCTGAAACATAAGTAGACAAGGATGACAGAGAAGATGACAAAGGCCACGCAACATCAATATTATCACTCAAGTCACAGGTAAAGCTAACAACAATATGATAATCAAATACAACATCTGTCGGTAGACTTCGCAATAAACGACCTGAATAAGTTAAAAAACAGTAAAGCCACATTGTCACGGAAAATTTAAGAGAAATTTAAACTATAGATAAACAAGGTCAAGCTCATTCCAAAAGGTTATAACCAAACATTCTTCATAGCAAATTCAGATATTGTTACAAAAATCAAAAGATAGATCATGCATTTCATGCCTTAACAAAAAGAGAACCACAATGGAATAGGGAGTTGATTTACTTTTCATGGTTATTTTTATTAAAAATAGATTGTTATTAACATCATGAACTGGACTAAAATTATGCTTTTGATATTCCTTAAGCTGTTTAATTTTGGCATACAATTTTTGTGTAAGAATTAGGAAGCGAATGGCCATCTCTTCTTGAACAAACTTATGTTCTTTATGCCAAGTTTTTTTTAGCAGGTTTCGGATGATCAACTGATCATTAAGGAGAATAAATTGTAACGACAATTGGTCTTCAAAAGACTATTTTCAAGGAATTTAAACTTCTGTGATCCATAATATTGTTAGAGAATTTTCGGCGAAATCACATAAAAAATCATTTATCGACGCGTTTCGAACCAACCAGTGTGGTTCATCATCAGGACAAGTTGAAGAACCAATCCAGCTTAGCCTGTTTAAATAGTTTGGGCAGAGACTCCAACGACTATATTGAAAACGGCTAATTCGACCTTATGACCCCAGTCAAATCAATAATATTCTTGCTATATTTCTTTATTTATTATTATTCTTAGAAATTAGTTAAATTAGGTAAAACTTTTTT
>APFE030914366.1:51191-61685 GCA_000404065.3 Pinus taeda | reverse complement strand
ATATAATTATTAAAAATCTGTATTTATTTAATAATCTATTTTCCCCGTAATATTATTTACAATAAAATATACTTGTTAATTTTTTTTTTTTTAACACTCCTAGGATCTATGGCCTTCCAAAGGTCCATAAGGATGGGGTCCCCCTGAGACCCATTGTCAACACCATTGGTGGTCCGACTTACCTCCTGGCCAAGTTCCTCGCTGCGAAGTTGAGGCCCTTAGTTGGTCATACTGAATCCTTCGTTAAAGATTCAGCCTCTTTTATTGATGATCTTAAGAGAATTAAGCTTGAGCCCGATGATATTCTGGTAAGTTTCGACGTGGTCTCTCTCTATACTTGTATTCCCATCAATGAGGCCATGGATGTGATTAATAAGCTCACCGACCCTGATACGACTAAGTTGGTTGAGCTTTGCCTTACCTCTACCTTTTTCAGTTTCGAGGGTGAATTTTATGAGCAGACTTGTGGAGTTGCCATGAGCTCCCCCTTGTCCCCGGTCGTGGCTAATCTCTTTATGGAGGATTTTGAGTCTAAGGCTTTGGCCTCCTCTCGTCTCTTACCAAAGCTGTGGAAAAGATTCATTGATGACACGGGTGTTGTCTGGTCTCATGGTCCTGATGAGCTGGAGCGTTTCTTCAGTCATCTCAATAACCAGTCCGCCGCCATTAAATTCACGATGGAAAAAGAAGACAATGGTTGTCTTTCGTTCTTGGATGTTCTCATCTCTAAGAAGGTGGATGGTTCCTTTTCTCATCAGGTGTTTAGAAAGAAGACGCATACTGAGCAATACTTGCATGCTTCTTCCCATCATTTCCCCGCTCTGAAGTTAGGGGTTCTAAGCACCCTTGCCACCCGTGCTGTTAGAATTTCTGATGAAGAGAGCCTGGAAACGGAGAAGGCTCATCTCCTAGATGTCTTTGTAAAGAATGGTTATAGTAGACACCTGGGTCAAAAAGCCTTCTTCAAGGCCAAGAAGGAGCCTTCAATCCGTAGAGATGCTAAAGATCGTGTCATGGGGGTCAACCTTCCTTACATCCAAGGGACCACTGATACGATTGCGAGGATTTTGAGGAAGTACGATGTGCCCGCCACTTTAAGACCTCTCAATACTATCCGTGGCTCCCTCAAGTCTGTAAAGGACCCTATTGATCCTAAAGACATGAAGGGCGTCTATATCATTCCTTGCTCCTGTGGGACTCCATATATTGGTGAGACGGGTCGCTCTATCAAGCAAAGGATTTGCGAGCATTCGGCTGACTTAAGGCATGGAAGGGCCAAGTCCTCAGCCCTGGCTGAACATGCCGGAAAAACTAAGCATCATGTCTACATTGAAGAGGCTCAAGTCATTGCTAAAGTTGCGCAGTTTCACCATCAAAAATTCAGAGAGGCCCTGGAGATTGAAAAAAGGCCGAAGAATCTTAATAGGGATGACGGCTGGAAGATTAGCAGTTGCTGGGTCCCAGCCCTGTCTTCCTAGCCTCCTCAATCCCTCTTTTATAAGATCTCGGGGTTTCCTTTTCCCTCCCCTTAGTAGTTGATTCTGTGGTTGGTCCTTTTTTCCTTTGGTTATTATAATAATTTTTAATATATAATTAGCTTTTAAACCCTATTTATATACTCATCCTTTAATCTTAGCATCCTAATAGTGTATTGTATTAATTTGATCCCTTCTATTATCTTAATTTCTTAATATTATTCGAACCTAATTACTATTATTTTTTGTGGAATAATAATATTCTAGTTGTAATTTAATAAATGATTTTTGACTTCTTGATTCATGTTATATTTATTTAGATTATACTAATGAGATTATCCTACAAACTATTATAACATTATATTTATATATTTATTAATAAACAATTTATAAACCTTTATGATATAGTCTTAATAAATTAGCCTTTTTAGCTAAGCTGTAGGATTATTTGTATTAATTTGATCCCTTCTATTATCTTAATTTCTTAATATTATTCAAACCTAATTACTATTATTTTTTGGAATAATAATATTCAAGTTGTAATTTAATAAATGATTTTTGACTTCTTGATTCCTATATATTTATTTAGATTATTATAATAATTATCCTATAACAAACATATAACTATTATATTTTATATTATTAATTAAACAATTTATAAACCTTTATGATATAGTGTTAATAAATTAGCCTTTTAAGCTAAGCTCTAGGATTATTTGTATTCATACTAATGAACCTAACCATAATATATATATAAAAATATAAAATGGCTAATAAACTATTAAAGTAAAGAGATAATTTACCATCTAGTTATTATTTTCTAGTATTTATTCAGTTTTAAAAATAGTTTATATATTTTCAATAGTTTATATAAAAGGTGATTATGTTTGTATTCTACTTTTAAACTTAACTAACCAGTGGTATAGGGAATCAATTTGTTTTTACCCCTTCTAAATTACCTAATTTCATTTGATAAATATTTTTTTTTAACCATTATATAATATATTTACCTAATTATATGGGTGTTATTAATTATTATAATTGGAATAATAATATTAGAAAATAAATTATTTAATAAATAGAGATTATTTAATAAATATTGAATATTAATTATATTATTAAATTGTATTTTGATAGATTATTAAATAAATAGTATTATTTTATTCTGAATTGGTTCGTTTTGTGTATATATATACACATTTATTAATAATCAATTACATTTAGTTATATAAACAAATGATTTTCTTGCTTTAGATAATTTTTTTTTACCTAATTTAACTAATTTCTAAGAATAATAATAAATAAAGAAATATAGCAAGAATATTATTGATTTGACTAGGGTCATAAGGTCGAATTAGCCGTTTTTAATATAGCCGTTGGAGTCTCTGCCCAAACTATTTAAACAGGCTAAGCTGGATCGGTTCTTCAACTTGTCCTGACGATGAACCACACTGTTTGGTTCGAAACGCGTCGACAAATGATTTTTTATGTGATTTCGCCGAAAATTCTCTAACAAGACTATTTTCATGAAAAATTCTAAAAAACGATACCATGATCATAAGAATGACATTTCCAGAAAATTACAAGTTCTTGTAACTTCCTGTAAGGGTTTAATGGTTTGATATGTTGCATGATAGATTAGCAAATTCAAAGACTTGGGGGTTGTTCCTAAATGTACAAGGATGGTGAAATACCTATCCACACTTGAATTCAACATCTATAGGTGGCTAGTCAACATTGGTCAAACTCAACTATTTTAGCAGAAAGTCCAAAATTAAGGAGCAGATTTGCTATTTTTGAGATTTTACATGCCATAATTCACTTTTCCCAGCAAGAGTCATTATCCATTTCTCAATATCCACATATACTTCATTACATTTTCTTCAATCCTAGCCCACCAATAAAAGCTCATTTACAAGCTTTTTGTTCCACTTTAAATATTCATTGTCAATTTCTATTTTCCTACCCTTGCAAATAAAACCTTGCTTCCATACACCATTGAGTCCAATTTTATCTTCTTTCTTGACTTGCTCATAACTGCTTTGTGTTTTGGACTGAACACATCAAAAAGAGGGATTTCTTCAATTCTTAGAACTATCTCTGACGTAGGAAATGTAGGGATGATTCCCAAATCTTCAGCAACAATAGTTTTATCGGGAGCCTCTGCAGTGAACGAGGTTGTCCCTTAAGTTTATGGAATCTGCATTGTTTCTTTATTGACTGTAGTGTTTACATCTTGAGTCTCTTTAATGGATAGGACGCGATTAAATTCCTCCCAAACTTCATCCAATTTATTTTCTTCTTGAACTTTCTTTGTTTTCTCAATAGATGTAGTAGTTATCTCAGAGACTTGAGAAATAATTGGATCCTTTGATGAGGAGGCTGATGTATTTGAAACTTCACGATTCTGTCGAGAATGCCTTAACAAAACTTCTAGCAAATGGGCTATTTTCTGACTATGATACTGATTGAAATCAATCAATTCTTGAGGTGTTAGTTGATCTTTTACTAACTATTTAACCATGGAATACTCTGGAACCATCTCAAATAAACCATCAAATTTATCAGGCTTGCTTGCGAATTGCTTGATTCTTGCTTGTGCCATGACATCTTTTGTGACCCATTGCGATCGTATTATCTGTTTGGGATGGTTGGAAAACTTAAAGCTTTAATTTGGTCAATTTCAACAAGAGCATGTCTAAAATTTTCCAATGCATATATACCACAAGAAATATGAAAAGAAGGCTAGGTAGTTATCTTGGCATCTTTGAGCACTTTAGTCAAACCATTCCCAACTTTTTGGTATGGGAAAGAATGCCAAACACTCAAACATAAGTAAATGACTCTTCCTCGAACCACCTTCCTAATGACATTAAGTTAATGTTATCTTCTATAGAGAGTGATGAGCACCATTATTGCAACAAGAATGCTACAACTCTTGGGCTACCAGCTTTACTTTATCAACCCAGGGTTCATACAAACATGGAGATGATAGTGCTGTATACACAAGTAAAAGTGATGGTTCTGCCTTTTGTCAATATTCAACTAGCGAGAGACCACTAGGGTTTTCAATCTAGACTTCTATGGGTTTAGAAGAAGCTTGGTCCCTTGATGAAAGAAATAGAAATCTACTCTAAGAGAGGGCTGATCTACTGCAAAAATGAAACAGATTGAAATTCAATGCTAAGGCATACCATTTCCTAATTAACTGCTAAGAGCTATGCTTTGCAATAATGATAAATCAACATGAACAAAATTCTACTGTTCTAAGCATGGATGTCAAAGACATCAAACATCACTGTTATGCATGTAAAGGACTGTAATAAATATGTTTTGTCTTTTTGTGCTTTTCATGAAAAATTAAGTGTGCAAGCTAATCTCTTTTGGTGATGTGGCAGGTGGTTTAGGGGTGCTGATGGATGCCTGGAAGGTTCAGGAGATGGTTGGAAGGTTTGGGAGACCCTTGGGTGACCTTGAGAGGCTTCTTAGAGGTTTTCCCTCAATTCGGCCTCAAAACAGGCCACTATAGGAAAACCTATAGGATGTATTAGAAACCTACAAGATTCCTTGTATTTATACAGGATACATCCGTGAGAAAAACGATGGGTGTTGGAGGTGATGGAAGGCTTAGGGAAGGTGGTTGATGGGTGGAATGGAGTGAGAAAAGGCCTAGGTTCACTTAGAACCCAAAACCAAGTTTAGGAGATGGTTGGATTCACTCAAAATGCTTGAGGAAATTTCTATGTAAAATGATAAAATTGGTGAAGGTCTTGATGAAAACAAGGAATGCCTATGGGTGGATGAAGTTGGAAGGTGGTTGAATGCTATGAGATCTCTTTCTACTTCTGAAGCACTTTCTCTGCATTAGACATGTGTAATTTCCAAAAAATCATGTAAACAAGAAGAATTCTCATGAGCTAAAAAAGCAAAATTTAATGAACTAACTATCTACCTTATGCATGAGGAAATTGATGAATAAAATGGAATCAAGGATGATATATACAGCAAGAATGAATATAGAAGAGATGGCAATGAAATCCTACTTTGCAAAACTGACGAACTGCTAGTTTAAGTACAACAAGCTCTAAATCTTATGAAAGAAATGGAAATCTGTTTTTTTTGGGCTGCATAAGGGTCTTTTCCTCAAATCATGATCTCAGAAGGAAGAAGTGAGGCTAGGACACCTACTGACAGCTTTGTGGTGCTTCTTTTATCCCTTATAACCTGCTACTAATGTAAGGCACAAATGGAAGCAAACTAATGAACCATTAAACAAATCTACACTACTTGCAATGAAATACTTCTAAAGATAGTTTAACCATGAATCTATGAAACTAAGCTAAGCATAAAGATACAAGAAGCGGAGCCTTTGTGTTATAGACATATTTGGGCACTGCAACCCCAATCTCATATGTCCATAAACCAAGGGCTTCTAAGCCCCTAAAAGTATTGTTACACACCCTAAAGGAACAAGGTCAGTTGATTACATCATCTCCCAGAAGTTCTCCTTGAAAAACTACTCAGAACTGGTCAAAACTGGACCATACAAACTGCTCAGTGCTAAGGGTGTGATGCATCTTACCTACTACATGCAGAAAGTGCGATGCATACTGAAAAGCCCTTTTGTAGGGTGCGATGAGTGAGAGCAGACAATTGGCAGAGGCAGTTGGCTAGGTGGAAACCCAAAGAATCTTCTAGAAACTGCCCATTTGACACTTGCCTCTCTGAATTCACCCAGGGATGAGTAAGAGATCATGGAATCTCCAGGTGGAACCAAGAATTATAAGAGAAATGACACTAATCAAAAACAGAGAAGCTGACTCACCCAACTGCAAATATCTATATATGGATCCCTCATCCTAGAGATTCGGAGGCTGGAATTTTGTTTCTTGTAAGGAAGTGTTGTTGGTTTCTCTGTGGAACATCATAGTGTTGGGTGATCTAGCTTTTCATGAGGTGAAGAGGGCTTTCGTGCTGGGAGGATGGCGCTGGGTCAGATCAATGGGTTGTAATCCTCTCTTCTACTACTTCTATCAATAAAGCTATTTGAGTTTTCCTCCATGTTCTTGTATATCTCTGAATCTCGTATTGATATATGCATTTGTATGGTTAATATATATCTGATCCTATATTGTTGATGGTTATAGATCTCTATGCTTTGATGGTATTATGCTTCTTTGACTCTACAGGTTTTCTTTGAAGCGGGACAAGTAAGGAAAGAGTGGCAAAGCTCTGTCAAAGGGGAGAGGAAACAAGCAAGGAGCCAAGTGAAAGACTGAGGTTGGTACTCTCTGCTTCTCTCTCATCTATTTATCATAAAGGAAAACACAAGTGACTTTAGTTTGTTTGTTTCTAAGATAGCTACCCGTCTTAGTGGGACTAGCAGCTTTGAATGGACACTAGTTTTCCCGATAACAAAATGGTGACTCCATTGGGAAGCGAATATCTTGTTTGCTTGTTTCTATTTGTTTGCTTTATAAACTATCGATGGAGCTTGAAGTTAAGCCAGCTAACCTTCGAACTGCTTTTTCTATGCAACTGCCAAGTAAATCAATGCTGCTTCAGTCAATCTCCGAGTTAGTTTATAAACTAAACGTCTGACTTGTAAACATCCTAAGTGCCCTGGTGGTAGCTCAAGTAACCTCATTAGATCACCCCCCTATGCTTTGTGTTTACTACCTATCATTAGCTCAGCCTAAATCCCTGAACTAAGCTGCAAACTGTGAGAAAAAACCAAGCTTAGTCTCGTCCCTGGACCATCGCGCTATCTCTCATTGGCAGTCTGGATGCAATGCACCTCCCGTGTGCTGCAGGTGAGATGCATCCATGTTTCCTTGTGTTACAGGTGCAATGATTAGGTAAGACTGTTTCTGCCTCCAGATTTTGGTTTTCTCTTCATTGTCTTCAACTTTATTAAGTAGTTTTGCTGTCTATGATCAGTATACCACTATTGAAATTCCCTTCCTTTTCATTGTTTAGCCTCCATCCCTTAAATAAATTGTGGATGTTTTATGTATTTTTCGTCATTTACAGTTCTCCTTTGCAAATAGTAGCTTAATCGAACTGTCGTCTTTTGATTTGAAAGTGTCGCAAGTGTTGCTTTCAGTCAAAGAAAAGAATCCTCCCCTTTTTGATAGTCGATTACACTTTTTCCATTGTATTTGATTTGAATTAATAATATTTCAAGTGTCGAAAGCAGTTTTCAAATTCGAAATCGCAAAGTGTCGTCTTAGTCTTCCTTTCGTTTTTGGAAAAGAAAATTGTTAGTATTGTCTCTTTGAAAGAAAAATAGTTTAGATCTGTACTTAGCATTCTTTTTTTCATTCACACATTAAGAAAGCGAAAAACAAATACATGCACGTGCATTTGCATTTAGACTGCTTGATTTAGGACAATGCATCTTAGTGTGTGCTCTCTGCTCTATGTTGAAAGAATTTTGCTTCTCTTACCTTAGTAGCTAGGATTTTCATTGCAAAAAGAAAATAAACGATTGTTTATCATCTTAGATTGCATATTTAGGAATTGCATATCTACATCACGTGGTGAACCTCAAAGGAAAACTTCTTAAGAAAGATCATCTGTAAAATAAATTTCAATGAACATAAAAATGCTTTGGAACCTAACGCACAACATTTAGAAGTCTAGGCTAGAGACGTATTCCGGCATTGTAAAGCCTGGTAACTATCGCTTTCATCATAGGTTGGGTGATTCCTCCTCTTTGAGACGACAAGTGCTAGTACAGACTTGTGCTCCAACGTACCATCGAGTATATATTGGGAGACCACAATGGGCTATATCCTTTATCATTAGGAAGCCATGTTTGCCGCCCTATAAATCGCAATGCACTAAACACATCATTTGGGAAGATTGACTGCCGTACCGTAAAAAGTATTCTGCAATTTTGCGATTGGTTTGGTAATCCCTCTGTCTAGATTTCCAGAGTAGTCACTTTCGTTCCTTTTCAGAATTCTTAAAAGAAAAGGTCCATCTGAGCACTTGTCACTTCAGGCTCATTAAAATTGAAGGCGACTAGAGTCATCTTTAGCTTTTTCTCGAGTCTTAAAAATTGAAAAAGCAAGTTGTGTCAAAGCGTCATAAAATTTATTTTAATCAGAATAACGTCACTATTCCCTCGTTGGTCTTAGGTTGAGGAAAATGGAGTCCACCAACCAAGGATTTCCCCTTGGAGGAAATCCTAGTCCTTTCTCCTCTTCGGGAGATGTTGGTGCACCTCATATGGCCACGTTGTCCCTCCCAGAACTGAAAATCGGCTTGCCAATATGGCTCTTCTCGACCTCTATTGTTCAAACCACCGTGATTCCTGAGCAATCAAGTCAACAACTAGATGATACTAGAGTTAACCCCCAACCTTCTACTTCGCTTGTTTCTCCCTCCCCTCCTTCCTCTTCGCTTGGTGAAGTTGGTAAAGCTAAAAACCAAGTAACTGAGAAGAAGAAGAAAGGGAAGGAGAATAAGGAGAAGGAGCCAAAGGAAAAAAGGGGCAACCATGCATCATCTAGCGAAAATCCACACACTGCACCATCCAAACCTAAATCTCCATGTGTCATTTGCAAAGGAGACCACTATCATCAAGATTGTCCTTGCATCCCTTAGATCTTAAGGGACTGGTCTCCTCGTTTGCACAATCCAGTGTCATCAACCTCTGACGATCATGTTGAGAGTACACCGTCAACTAGTGAAAACGAAATCTCTGGATAGAAAGGAAAACATAAATTTCCTTGTAGATTGTGTGAAGGCGATCATGCCGTCCACCATTGTCTCTTCCTGGACGAAGCTAAAAGAGTCTTGGATAATCATCCTGCTTCACTGCTATGGCTTCCTCCTAGGTACAAGAAACTCTTGCCGAGTCCATCGCCAGTTGGAAATCCGATTGACATGCCTTTGTGGTCGGTCGAAGCATCTATCATTGAAGATAAACCCTCTGAGTCCACACCAAACGAAAGTCAAAAGGTTGAGGCGGTAGTCGACCCGGTCTTGTCTTCGGAAGGTCCATCTTCATATGATATAGTCACTGAAGATAATGAGAATGACACCGTTCAAATTCTTTTCGTAAAAACAGACTTCGATGAACATGGGGGCAATCTACCCGTTCCTTTACCGCAGGAAGGAAGTTCGTTGGAGTCATATCCGGCCGTTTATTCGGTCCCACCTCCAAGCAACCTAGTTGTAGAAATTTACAGGGTAAGTTCCTCAGACAGAACACCAAAAGGACACCGCTCACAAACAGATCACAGATCAATACACCAGTATTTTGACGTGGTTAAAACCCTCAGAGAGGGAAACAGTCCATGGCCTACGCCAACATGGCTACTACAGGCAATTTATTAATAAAAGAATGAAAATTTACATAAGCTTCTCTCATGCACGGTTAACCTACAAATGACCCTCCATGCGCTTTAAATAGAATTCATGGACCAATCGGGTGTCAAGCCACGGATCAAGTGTCGGTAATACCGAGGAGAGAATGAACCGTCGGATCACTACATATCGTGACCGTCGGATTGTAAGTTACAAAATGTACAACGGTAAAGAAACACACTTTACCTAACTCTATACCTAACTCTATACTAGACCAAGTTGAACTTAACTATTTCCTATGTGTCGGAATATCCTAACATCCCCCCTTAAGAACAACTTGGGATAGGATTGAAGGATTTACAAATATGACACAATAGGAGAAGGAAGGAGGCACTAGAGCCTATCCCGCCTTAATGACAACTTCCTGAACTCCAAGCATATATCGAAGTTTAGTGAACTTCGCCTCTGTGAGAGCCTTTGTGAAGATGTCTGCAACTTGATCATCTGTTGAACAATATTGCACTTCAAGAACATGGTCATGAATGAGCTTTCTGATGAAGTGCATGTGAAGTTCAATGTGTTTGCTGCGCTGATGCTGAACTGGATCTTTGCAAAGCTGAATGGCACTTTGATTATCACACCAAAGTGTAGTCGGATGCGGCTGCTCAAAGCCCAATTCTGATAGGATCTGACGAAGCCA
>APFE030914366.1:0-44688 GCA_000404065.3 Pinus taeda | reverse complement strand
TGACCGTCGGATTGTAAGTTACAAAATGTACAATGGTAAAGAAACACACTTTACCTAACTCTATACCTAACTCTATATTAGACCAAGTTGAACTTAACTATTTCCTATGTGTCGGAATATCCTAACACTAGTTGCTTCCTTCGATTGGAATCTACTAAGCAGACCCCGTTTACTATCTAATGTACCATTCCAAATCATTTTACAAGCTTTCAAAATGGTTATGGTTGGTACTATCGTAGACGAAGGGGCTTCTGTGAGTATCCTTTCCTCAACTGCTTGGAAAGTGATTGGTTTGCCATCACTTCTGCCTGAGATGAAAAATCTGACAGGCTTCGACAAAGGAACCAGTTGACTGTTAGGGGTCCTTCCAAGTTTTCCTTTAACTTTGAGAAGGAAAATAGTTTATCTGAATGTAATGGTAGTCCAAGGACCTTTAGATTATTTTCTCCTCACTCTTTCGAGTAATGTGTTTTCCGCATGAAGGCCAAGTGGTCCAGCTCGTAGACCAGCTTTCATTCCCTGGCTCACACATAGCTAATAGTAAAATTCCATCCCTAACTGGTATTTTCATACAAGGAATGTCTCATCAATCTCCAGTCCGTCCACCTGAAGAGCGCGAGTAATTTGGTGGCCATGACTGAAACCTAGGGGGCATGCACCCTGGTCTACTTCGGCAGGGAAACTTTGGATATAGGGTAGGTTTCCACGAAGGATATATGACTAGTTTGACACCCGTCCGTTTAGGAAAATGGGATTAGAATAGAATAAGATTCCCTCGTCAAGGTTAGGTGGTTGGAGCTAGAATCACCTTTGTCCAAATGGACTAAGCCAGGAAGTTTTTCTATCTACTACGCAGATGGAAACTATCTTGCAAATGTGAGAACTTCTATATGGTAGCCTGGAAACTCTATTTCACTATACCTAGGGGCATGCAAACCTTTTTGCATGCAAGTGAAGAGCGACCATTTATTTTCTTAGTTTGTAGATTCTCAACCCTTTAAAATCATAGGATTGGTCATTCCTAGCTTACATAAAGAAAGGATATGAAGCAAAATTTTGAATGGTGCAAGCTTCTGAAAAATTGAACCTATCGGTGAGACATCCTTATTATACGAATAGCACGAGCAGTTTTTATGCAAAGTTCAAGCTCGTTAAAAATTAAACCTAAGTGATGAGAAAATGTTCCCCCAGAGTTTAATCTCATTAAAAAATGAACCTATATCTGGTAAATAACCGTTGCGAATGCATTATCATCAGCTTTTGAGCCTTGGTCGTGTTCTCATCATCACCTCCACTCTGTTTTAGCTGATCATATGCCTCCATTTTATTGTTTACCCGTTTTGAGGAACAACTGTGACGAGTGATTCTATTAGCCATCCTTGTAACACTGCCATGATTGGAAAATTCCAAACCTTACTTGGAATCAGCAGCTACCCGAAAATATCACTCGTTCCTCAAAAACGAGTCTCCTTTAAGCTCTTTTCATCTGACTCATAAAATATGAAAATATTGTCGAGCAATTGGCCTCTCCAGCTTTTTAAAGCTATCGAGAGTGCTACCCATCCTCTAGATTTTAATCTTTTTTGACCTGAGGGATTATTACACAAAAAGATCGAGCGCTTGTCTTGTTCAGCTCATTAAAACTATCGAAAATTCATCCCTTTCGTATTATTTTATACTTTTTTGGACTTAAGGGATTATATGATGAAAAAGGATTACAGGAGTTTCCTTTCCTTCCCTTTTCAGAATCTCTAAAATTTAAAAAGTACTGAGTTGTCTTTTTCGTTAAACTCGTTAAAACCAATAGCGACAAACTTGTCTATATAGACAAGAACGATTTTCACTGTCGCTAGGCTCGTTAAAACATAGCAACGGGTTTGCCTGAAAGGAAAATTATAGAACAAGCATATGTTATCCTCCTCAAGCTTGATAAAAATAAAGAGGTACTGGTCAGCAAAGATTGGGGAAAAATTGGGAAGAAAACTTGAAGAAACTTTATTGGTAGCGAGTCGCTATTGAACATGACACTTTCACTCCATCACCATGATTGAGTCGGGTTGGGTTATTCCGTTCACCGGTCATACTATCATTGGTCCATCGTACCATCCATCTTTGGGGTTAATGTTTCCAATCCATTTCAGTTTTGCCGATATGTTCAAGAGAAGTCGATCAGAGAATTCACCAACCCAGCTTGTGTCTCATCCGCTGCAATACCTTCACCCTTCATTCTTTCATGACTGCCACCCTAAACCCTGTATCATCATATCGTTTTCACCTCCACAAAATCATTTGATCTGTTCCGTGTCGTAGATGTGGGATTCATTAAGGCCCTCCTACAACGGGTTACTTCTTGTCGACGACATCTCATTATCCAAGAAGTCAACCTAGGAACAACCCTTTCAGTACTTTGAAGCTTGCATGCCTCAATTGAAAGTTTCTCTCTTTCCGTGATAGGTTTACATCAATGGCCTTCGACCGAAAGATGTTGCATGGTGTTCGACACCAAGTCCCATTTTCACACCACGTGAATTGTACTATAGTACCTTCATGGTCATCATCATTATCGGTGATTCCTCTCACGCCTGTTAACAACTTACATCCTTGGCTGGTAATAAAGCGATGTCTATCCATGTTCGACTCCAGAATTTTTTCCACATGGATCAAGTTTTACTTCAAGTGAAGATTGGACGAGTTTGAAGACCCCAAATCTAGTTTCATCCATCCGGGCTGCGATATATTCAGGAAAATAAAGACATCAAATGTACATCATTGCTGCACAGATGATCATCCGAATCAAGGAATGATGGCTCTATTAGAATCATCAGTCTGCCACACAGACGGTTGTCTATCCTATGTACATGAAAATGAATTTATAAAGTTGAGCATGGGAATTCCCACCTCAGCTAGATCATGAAAAGTTATGAAGATAATGTATTTTATTCTACCTTATTACAGGTCGCATTCCAGTTCGAAAAACCTCAGATCCTCATGATAAAGCATTTCACCGGACATCAAAAGATTTTCGACCTCATGCTTTAGGGGGCAACTGTTATAGACATATTTGGGCACTGCAACCCCGATCATATATGTCCATAAACCAAGGGCTTCTGAGTCCATAAAAGTGTTGTTTCATACCCTAAAGGAACAAGGTCAGCTGATTACATCATCTCCTAGAAGTTCTCCACAGACAACTGCTCAGAACTGGTCAAAACTGGACCATACAGACTGCTTAGTGAAAAGGGTGCGATGCATCTCACCTGCCACATGCAAAAAGTGCGATGCATACTGAAAATCCCTTCTGTAGGGTGTGATGGGCGAGAGTAGACAAATGGCAGAGACAATTTGCAAGGTGGATGATCATGGAATCTTCTAGAAACTTCTCCTGTGACACTTGCCTCTCTAAATTCACCCAGGGATGAGTAAGAGATAATGAATCTCCAAGTGGACCCAAGAAATATTAGAGAGAGGAAACTAATCAAAATCCCAGAAGCTGATTCACCCCCCTGCAATCATATATGTATGGATCCCTCATCCCATAGATCCAAGGGATGGAATTTTGCATCTTGTAAGGAGGTGTTGTTGGTTTCCTGGTGGAACATCATAGTGTTGGGTGATCTAAGCTTTTCATGAGGTGAAGAAGGGCTTTCATGCTGGTAGGATGACGCTGGGTCAGATCAATGTGTTGTAATCCTCTATTCTAATCTTTATACCAATAAAGCTATTCAGGTTTTCCTCCACATTCTTGTATGTTTGATGATATATGCGCTTGTGTAGTCAATATATATCTGGTCCTATATTGTTTATGATTGTAGATCTCTATACTTTGAAGGTATTATGTTGATTTGACTTTACAGGTACTCTTTGAAGTGGGATAACCAAGGAACGAGCGACAAAGATCCGTCAGAGAGGAGAAGGAACAAGAAAGGAACCAAGCGAAAGATTGAGGTTGGTATTATTTGATCCTCTCCTATCTATTTCTCATAAAGGAAAACGAAAGTAACTTTAATCTATTTGTTTCTAAGATAGTGACCCATCTTAGTGGGACTAGCATCTCTGCATGGACACTATATTTCCCGATAATAGTTGTACCAACAGTAGATTGAGCAACCCTGACTGCTCAACATTGTCAACGCACTTCATGGGCTCCAAGATTGTAACCCCCGTGTCATCGTAGTAAGTTTTCTACATATACTCTCGAGTCGTCAAGTGTGGAAACTTTGTGTGGTTTGTGAGGTCCTAATCTTCCATTTTAAAAAATGAAATGCACGCCAGCCTAGGACCCTCGAACACAACTTGCTTAGGCAGCAAAGGTGTTGATACTAAAAATTTCCTCGTATTAGGATCCTTCATGACCTTATCTTTTCCCTTCAGTGGAGGGATATACTCAGGCAACCTTGTCATAAGATCCACCACTTCGACATCAATATCCTCGATACCCTGATATTCCTCCTCTTCTAGGTCCACTACTTTTTCTGGCTGCTTAGCCATTTTATGCTTCACCTGTGTCTCGATATGCTTCCTTGGTGATGCGTGCATCGACAATTGCTTCTTCAATTTTTCCTTCGTGGCTAGTTTCTTTTCTTTCATAGAAGGCTGCTTTTCTTTAGCTATAGTTTGTTTTATCCTAGGCGACCTCGATGTCATGGGCACAACTGGCATAACCTCCACATTAGACACCTTTGGTCCTAGCACATCAAACACAGCTACTCCCGAACTCAGGGCTTCGGTGGCATTAATGGTAGTCATTCTCTACATAAATAACTCTCAGGTTATGGGAGAACAATTTTACAGTGACTAAAATTCCTCACAGAACACTCGGCTCATATGCGATACACAACAAAATGCATCAGCAAGCCTTAGAGTGCAAAGTGTTCTCTGTTGGACCAATATGTGCAATTTATAGGGGATTTGAATTTAAATCCGAACATTCCCCCCAAATTCTAATAATAAATATTGTTTTGGCAAGAGATCTTCAAATATTTTCACCTTAATTTCTGCCACCCTGCTCCTTTTACCTGCTTCCTGGTTGTCAAATCATGAATAGTAATTCCAACAGTCATTTTCCTGCTAGGTTGCATGGTACCTTCCCCCTCGTGCAATGTCCTGAGGGCAACTTCATTTGTTGCATCCTCATCACTCTTCGCGAAGCTAGGTTAGTTCCTTGTCTTCCAACTCGAGCAGTGTAGTTTATAGTCCCGCACTTCCTTGCAATTTCCCGGAGCACTGAGACTGTCATGTTGTCATATAGTCATTGTGCAGGATCCCTAGTATACAACTTCAACCTTCTCCCATTCACTCTTCCTGGTAAGGGTTCCCCATTCAATTTTACGAGCTGAAATGTGCCGCCATATGCATTTTATTTGACAATATATGGCCCTAACCAATGCATTTGGAATTCACCCAGAAATTTAGTGAACTTACTACCATATAACAAGAGAAGATCGTTTACCTTGAATGTGGGAATCTTGATATGGTGATCATGCCATGATTTTTCACATTCTTTCTATACTTGTTGATGGAATCCTGCCAAAGACCGGTCTCTTTTGAGCTCCGTGAGATGTGCGAGCCGTTCTTTTAGGGCCTCATGATCCACCATATTTGTCAAAGCTACTATGTGCAGACTAGGCACAATGTATTCCATAAGCATTACGACTTTGACCCCATAGACCAATCTAAACGTCGTTTGTCCTGTCATCTTCTTACAAGTAGTCCTGAAAGCCACGAGCACTATAGGTACACATTCATCCCAATCATTCTGTTGCGTGTTACAGATCTTCATCAGTGCGTTCTCCAAAATCTTGTTAAAGAATTTAATTGTTTCGTTTTCCTGTGGGTGATATGGTGTACCCTATTGATGGTAGACCTAGAATTCCTTAGCCAACACATTGATCATTTCATTCAAAAAGTGTGTATCCCTTTCGCTCATCAAAATATTCGGGCATCCAAAATGTAGCTCCTGTACAATCCTTTACTGGCTGTGCATCTACCCATCTGGTTATATATTCTGTCGTAGTGATTATGTAGCGCACACCTGTTTTCTTTCTAGGGGGTTGAATATGCCCAATAAAGTCAATCACCCACTTCTCAAATGCCGGCAAAGATACTTGAGGATGTAGTTGTAGCTCATCCCTTCACAAAGGTATGCAATTCTTTTGACATGCATCGCACCCCTTACAGTATGCCTTGGAATCCTTGTGCAATGTCGGCCACCGTAGACCTCCGCACATAATATTCTACATAGTTGGTTTGCTTGCATAATGGCCTCCCACAACTTCTCCATGAGCTTCAGCGAGAATGTTATCACGCTCAAAATCCTACACATATCTCCACAATATTTCATCTGCACCCATTTTATACAAATATCCTACAATGACTAAAAAATCCATTGTGTGCACTACTAATTCCTTCTTTTGTTGACTCGTATATCCTTCTGGAGCCAATCCCGTAGTTAAGAAGTGGATAATATATGTAAAATGGTCATCTACTACGTGCAATGCAAAGAGTTGCGCATCTCGCAACCCTTCCTCCAAATTAATAGGTTCTTCCCCTATTTCAATTTGCGACAGATGGTCAAGTCTAGCATCTAACCTCTCGGGCTTCACAATGACTTCAAACTCATACTCCTAAAATAATAACAACCATCTGCAAATCTCCTCCCCAACACATGCTTATTGACCAGGTATTTTAAGGCAGAATGATATGTATACATCTTGAAATGCTCTCCTAACAGATAATGCCTAAATTTTTGTAGCGCATAGACCATGGCCAACCCTTCACATTAAGTCATCAAATAATTTTCTCGACCTTCGATAACTTCCTACTTGCGAAGGCTATATGATTGTCCATTTATCCTTCACCGGTCTATGTTAGCACTGCACCCAATGCAATGCAAGAAGCATCTACATGTACATGAAACTCGTTTTTCCAATCAGGGGATACCAAGATTGGCACAGTTACCATCTTTTCTTTTAATACATCTAAATTGTGCTGACATTCTTCATCCCAATAAAATGTCACATCCTTCCTTAGTTAATTTTCCATGGGCACGGTAATTTGAGCATAAGCTTTGATAAATTTTCTATAGTATCCTATATGTCCCAATGTCATGCACGGCTGCTTGACATTCCTAGGTCCCTTCACATTCACAATTACCTCAATATTTGTAGGATCCACCATCAAGCCTTACCTTCACACAACATGACCTAGCAAGATCCCAAAAGGAACACAAAATATGATTTTTTTCAAATTCAATGCTATCTGGTATTTGTGACATGTATCCGGCATTAGGCGTAGACTCGCTACATGGTGCTTCACCAATCCAAACACTGTCTAGCCATCAAAGTGCACTTCCAGAAACTTATGAATGAACTCCTTGAATGCTAACAAAAGAAAATATCTCAGGCACGTCCTTTAATGCAAATGACATAACAATGTACTGAAATTAACGACCCCACTTAGTTGCAAAGGTGGTCTTGCTTCTATATTTTGAGGCAATCTTAATCTAATGATATCCAGAAAGTCCATCAATAAAGGAATATGCCTCCTTCCATCCAACATTGTCTAACATTTTGTTTGTAAATGGTATTGGAAATGGATCGTGAACACATGCATCATTAAGCTTTCGCAAGTCTACACAAATCCTTATTTCGCCCTTTTGTTTCTTTTCTTGGACCACCACCGAGCTCACCCAATCAAACTCTTCAATGGGTTTTATAATTCTTTCCTCCAACATTTTATCTAGCTCTTGGCGAACCTTTTCCTTGTACTTAGTATTAAGGCAATAAGGCCTCTGTTTAACAGGTTTCGCGTCCGGCTTCAATGTGATCTTCATAATGCCCAAATCACCAATTATGCCCTTTAAATATAAAAAATTAGTGGGGAAGAGATCCCGGTATTCACAAATTAATTCAGTAACTTTATCTACTATAGCTTCATCCCAATAATCTCCAATTTTCGGGAACTTTGGTTCTTCTTCAATGCCAATGTTTACTTGCTTTATTTTCAAAGGTACAAAGATGTCTGAGTTTTCGATTTGTGGGCCTTCAACTTCGTGCTGTCCTTCTGCCTCTGGAATATTTATGTTCCTTGAGTCTTCTTCCTCCTCTTCAAAGGTCGTGTTATAGCATTCATATGCATGGTACAACTAGGTGCTCCAGTTCGGTTGGGCCATTCAATAGGATTCTTCGATGTTCTGAAGATACTCGCTTTAATCTCTTGCAATGCTTCATCAATGCTAGAAAATCTATCTTCAAAGTTGAAATTCAGTAAGAAACCTTCCTTCAATACATCCCATTCTGTTGTGCCATGGCAGAGCTCTGTTTCAAGATGCCAGTTCATGGGGATTGTATCCAAGGTATGACAAAATATGTTTACCCATTCTAGTTGTGGTTATGTTCCCTATGCTTTGGTCCATTTTGTGACATGATCGAGCACATCATCCTTTCCATTATACTTCTCAATCATTCTGGTATTAGCACACCCAAACTGTAGCTTCATCATTCTTCTGTAATATCACCATCCAGCAAAACTATCCTTATGAGTACCACAACATTGTGCAAGCATAGTGCACAGTGCCAACTCCAATGCTTGAAAGGATTAGTCCTCGGGGACTTCATGCTCAAATTAATCTAAAAGTAGATCTACGTCATTTAAAACATCATAATAAGGTAACTTTCTTACCTCCAAGGAAACACAACGTAATGACTTTGTCATCATATTCCATTGCAATGTAGAAACTTCATGTAGGCGATTCTGCCAATACTCTAAATCCTCATCATAATCAGAGGTGCAGGAACTCTCTCAGTCCCATGCAATCTATCCATCCACCGTTGGATTGATCTAGTCCTGATCTTGTGTTGTTATCTTGTAAATTTGATCTAGCTCGTTGTTACTTTCTTCATAGTCATGGACTGGTTCAGTATATCGTGCTCCTTCTGCAGCTACAACAACACTATAACCCGAATTTATTTTCTTTCAAATGACATTGTCCTTTTCTTTAAATTAATGACCCCATTCATATCAATAGCCAAGTCAATTGCCTGGAGCGTAGGGCAAGGATTACTGTCATTGACAATTTATATAACTTCAAAGTCTGTTGTTGCACTCACACCTTCAATATCAACTGCTACTCCATATAACCATCCCATGGGGATTATTTTCTGTTGATTCAACATCCTAAGCTGAATCAGAGACCATTGCAACACATGCCTCCCCATCCTTTCCCATGTCTGTTTCGGTAAAACATTCATGTCAGAACCTAGATCCAAGATGACCTGGTCCATGCCATAATCCCCTATCTGCGTTGTTAGTCGCATCTCTTGCCCTTTTCGGTCCATATGATTACCAATATTTTTGACCACATGGTGTTCATCAAGGGCCTTTTCTTTGTTGGCGCATTTATTTATTCATTCATGCATTCCTTCCACATCCTTTCTATCGCACGAAAACTTCATGCAAGTCTCCAAAAACGTAGTGAGTACAAAAGGATCAACCTTTGCAAGCATGTTGATTTCTTGCATCTTGTCCTAACTTCCTGAGGTGGAGGCCTCAGTGAATCTCTTCCTGGATTCCATAAATTTTTTCCTAGTGTGATCTAGACCAAAGTCGACATCTTTACCAGAGCTTTGCAGACCCATCCATCTTCTTCAGGATGTTTACCTTATCAGCGCTAGTCGTCATTCCACTTCTCAGCACAATATTAATGCTTTGATCTTCCTTGCGAGGCTCATCCCTCATCATTTGTAAATTCTGCGTAGGTTATTGAGGTTGCGCTTTCTTATCTTGCATCTTAGCGAATAACACCAGGAATTCTTCTATAGTATGGTCTAACTATCTACAATATTGACATCATGGGTGTGTAGGATTCTAGAAATCTCGCGCAAAGTGCCCCAGCTATCCGTAGTTGTAGCAGATAATCTGACCGCGACCTCTATGAGGTCCTCCTCCTCACCCCTTCCTCGACCCTAAAAAAATCTGCATGCTCCTCCAGTGCCTTGATCTGGAGGCTACATTTTTTCTTGCATATAGTAAGTAGCAGTTATTTCCATCATCATCTCATAACTGTGACAATGGCACTCATCGTGGCCCACAGATTTATGGAAATTATAGAAAAACTGCCAAGGTGTTTGAACAAACTTCTGAAGCAAGCGGTTGCTATCCATTGCATGTTGCCCAGTAACTTGATAAATGGCACACCATAGAGTGGCCCTCGTGCTTGGCCCTGCTGGGGCTTCTGGCTTCAGGGGAATTCCCCCCCCCCTCTATAATATAATTAGTGAACATGGTACAATGATACTTATCATGCCCATGGCCCTTACACTTCAAACACCAAACTTTTGTGTGCATTTCAGGCTTAATTTTCTTATCTTTCTCCAAACTCATTAATCCTAGGTGTAGGTTTGCTAATTGTGAGTGGATCTGCTACACCCCAGGTTCATGTCTTGAATAGGTGATGTGTGGAACCTCATTGAGATCTCCAATGCTTCTGCCTACGTATCTATCTTCTATTGTGACAAAGAAATTCTCAAGTGGGGCAAAAGCAATGCTATAAAACACTTACGTTGTTGGCTATCTGAGATATTTATGTTAGCCTATCTAATCTGGAACTTCAACCTCTAACCAAAGTCCCAAGGCGTCTCCTCAACCTTCATCATGATCTCCTTAAATTCAATCACCAACCGATGTGTGGAACTTCATTGCGATCTCCAATGCTTCTGCCTGTGTATCTATGTTTTGTTGTGATAAAGAAATTCTCAAGTCGGGAAAGAGCAATGCTATAAACCACTTATGATGTTGGCTATCTGAGATATTTATGTTAGCCCATCTAATCTGGAACTTCAACCTCTAACCAAAGTCCAAAGGCGTCTCATCAACCTTCATCATGATCTCCTTAAATTCAATCACCGATTGTGAGTTAGATTTGGGTTTACTAAACTCTTTGTTCAAAGTTGTTTGAGTTTATGCTAGAGATGCATGAGGATTGTTAGTACAATACTTAATGTACCAGGTTAGCCTATGATCATGCAATGTAGTAACCAGCTGAGCCTTCTTTATATTATCATCGGTGATTTGCTGTGTTTTACATATAACATTTGCAACAAACCAAAAGTGCTCTGGATCTTCACTTCCTATGCCCTTGAAAATCAATATCTCCACTATGTTCGCCATGTTGAATGGTGGTGGTGGAGGTGAAGGTATGGGTGACGGTCTATGTGGTGGAGGTGGAGGTGGAGGTGGCATGGATGTGTGATTTTTTCTAGGAATCCCCTGATTGATTAACTAAACAACGCTTCACGGTGTAGTCTACCCTATCCCTTTGTTGTCGCTTGAAGGAGGTCCAGTCAATTGACTATACTCCAGTCTTGATCCTTCATGATTTATAAATAATCTTCCACTTCATGTAGCTCTGAACATCAAGGTAATGGCATCACCATTTTTCGCATAATATCATTTTAATCCAAGTATTCAATGATCTTAAATACTTACCTGACGGTCCTTTGAAGAATCTTCTCTACTTCTCTACATATGAATTAGGTATCAAATGCAAATTCTATAACAAATCCTCCCAAAATTTGATCTAACCAATGATCGATAACCCACACAATATTTTTTTTAGAGGCTTATAGTCGTCGCACTAATTCTGGAGTCCACACTATAGGACTATCGAGCTTCCACTTTCCTTGAATATTTGTCAATTTGGCTAACCACTCATACAATTTGATTGGGAAGGTGCAGAAGATGATTTCGTGTATCTATGTATACATATATCTATTCAACCAATCTTCCTTTGATAGGTGCGAATTCCTGTTTTCTTACACCGCGAACTTGTGAATATTCCGATCCAACCACTTTTAAATGTCTTTCTTGGTCAAGTTCCAATGATACGATAACACACATATCTTTTAAGCATATCCCTGTCTTAGAAACATAACCATTTGTTGGCTTAGGGGGTCCTAACCCATGTTTGCAGTTAGTTGTGCCAACCAACAAAACCCTACACTACTGGCCCTTTTGGCAACAACCTGCATAGTGTAGGTTGCAGTCTCACCCGAAGAAGTATGGGGGGATACAAGAACCAAGTCTCTGCATCCAGAGAGTAGTGTGACATCTTCCAGTGCCTTGGATCTACCTCCACACAGATTGATAAAATCCTAGGGAACATTACTAAAACTCAGTTAAAGCAGCTTTCAAACCTTTGCGATGGTCCATGACCCATCCTTGTGGACCCTTAATAGACGATTTACCTACTTACGCACCCCAAAAAGTAACCCTAGACTAAAGTTCACATAGATTTACTTTATTCATCAGAAACATAAGAGAAATAATTTATGACTTCGCAGAAGTGGATAAATATTCATTCCATTCAATATTAAGATAGATTCAAGACATTCGTGTAGTTTTTTTTATCAATATTTCATAAAACGTGTCATTCATGGGCAACATATAAATTAAATAGATACAAATATAAATACTCAGTAATTATTCGGAAAACAATCTTTATTGATCTTCAATTCACAGATTACGGACTTAGACTACCTTACACACATAATTGCAGGGGTCCGCGCACTCAATTGTGGACTCTACCTAGGCCCTCACACACTCAGCTATGGATCCTTCACTTCTCTACCTAAGCGCAAGAAGCAAAGCCTTCCTGCCTTAGCTTTTGCCCAAAACTCATCAATGAACCCAATTCTCTATTACTTCTCTATCAAGTTATCCTTAGACTTGCTAAGACTTGAATATTTATAGACTTTCCCATACAATTCCATGGTCCATGGACCATGGGTGAATCTCAAAGCCCACTCAAAACTTTTACTTAAAATAAGTGGCCAAGCCCTTTTGACCCTTATTCATCTACATGCTCTACTTCCATATATCGCAGAGACTTTACTACTTTTACAAAACTTGTTACAAAAATTGACTAATTAATTTCATTTTTCCCCTGGGGACCCCATCCCAGCAACAATCTAGTCAATTCCTTATCTTTTCTAGTGCAGATTGTTTTATATTTGTTTTAACTGGTCACATCCTTGTGACTGCAGGTCGAGAAGAATTACAGTGGATACATTGTAAATTCCATTATACGTGACTCCGAACTTCTAGATGTTTAGGTTAGGAGTAGGTCTAGTTACATTTTAGTTTACCTACATGTCCATCCTATATTTGTTTCCTTTAGTTTGTCTTGTGTTTTCTAGTTTTGGTTTCACATCATGTTTTTCTTTAGCCATTTTCTATCTTGTCTTCTGGTTTTGTTTCCTTGTTGTGTGTTATCTTTCCTTTCATTTTGTGAGAGCATACATGGATATGCTCTATTGGCTCAAAGGGAATGTGGAAAAATATAAAATGACATTTTAACACTGCAACATTTGGATAACTCTCTGTCCTTATTCCTTGTCTTGGTTACATCTTTTGGTTGATGATGTTCCAACAGAAAATATTATCCTTGAGTTAATTAATCATTCGAACACTGCCCCATAATTCATGGGTTTTCCAAACACAAATAGCGCAGGGATTAGAATGAAGTTATCATTCAAGGCTTATCATTAGAGAAAAGTTCCATGTGGAATTTCATCTCTACTCAAATCTATGGATCTGTGAAGAATTTTAGATAGAAAATGTTTAGCTTGAAGACATTCTTGCAGACTTTGATTGAATCGCTTGTGGAGTGACCTTGAAGGAGGTTCTAGATTGAAGACATCACCTTGTACACATTATTGAAGGCACCTTGTAGGTCTTGTGAAGAGGAGGAAGAAAAGCAACAAGAATCATAAAAAGAAGAGGATATACATTGGTGGCATTATGACTAATGTGTTGTCCTTGATGGAAACCTACTTGATGTGTTACCTTTTTATGGCAACCTACTTGATGAAGATGTCAACAAGATACATCTACATGTGACAAAAAAATAATATCATTTCAAAGAAAGAGGAATGATAAAGATGAAGTTTGAAGAAGTATACGCAGATTTGGTGAAGCAAAGTTGCGTATACGCGGGTTCTATGATGAAAAGTCATGTACATACTCAAGTTTGGTGAAGAAAATTAGTGTATACATAGGTTCTATGAAGAAAAACCATGTACACAGTTAGGTATGAAGAAGAAAAGGTGTGTACATATTTTGTACCATGGTATTTTGAATACTAAGGGTCTTTACCATGGTATTGAATTGAACAACGGATATTTGATCCCATCCAATAATACCATTTCATTAGTATGGTTTTGACCTGCGGTATTGTCTAAGGGATAAACTATCTAAGAAAATGAAGATCAAATGTTTGTGGTGTGAAAGTAATGAATATTTCAATAATAGTTAGATCTGAAGCAAGTATGCATGTAATGGGACCTTAATGATTTGCTTGATCTACAACTACGATTGAGCTCGAGAATTTGATGATGGATCAGATCCAATAGATCTGAATTGACAAGTTTGATTATGAGTTGTTTTAATCAATAATGTTAGTGTCTTGATGTGTAATTGTTCTGTGTATGCTGAGATCGAGGTATATCTCAAGTAATTGCAGATCTGTACATGGGTTAGATAACCTGAAAGGCATGTACACATGTGGGTTTAATACTGGTAACTCACGTATATATATTCAGATCTATACATGATTTTGTTTCCTAAAAGGTGCGTATAAAGACAGAATTGTTTCGAGGAAAGTGCATACATAAGCTAGGGTTTTGCTGAAAAAGATATCTGATCAGTCTAACTAGTCTTCTTGTGTTTCTCTTGTATGTCAAGGAAGTATTACTTGATGATATGGACTTAAAAGTGATGTTTTGATTAAGGATTGGCTGATTGAATAATAATGAAGCTACTGGTTGTTTGTGATTGAATAATGATGAAGCTACTGGTTGTCAGCGATAGTTCTATGATTATTTTAGAATGATGTAGTGGATTTGTGTATCATTCACTGTATATTTTAGAGTGACAATGGTTCAGTTTCAGGGTTCAATGTTTTGAGATTTGTACATGAGTATGCTTCAAGGAAGTCCCATATACACATGGTTTTGTTATAGTAAAGTCACGTATATATTCTTATAGTTTATTGATCTGGGCTTTCAGTTGATTCAGTAAGTTGATGCAATGTTTGGGTTTGATATTAGTATTCTAGTTACAATGATCTAACTATTCTGGTTGTTTGAGAATAAGTTGATTGATTTGGGTTTCAGTTGATTTAGGGATTGGTTGATTCGGTTGGGTTAAATATTGGTTGTTTTAATTGATGATTGAGTGATTTGTTGTAGTGATTAGCTTCAATTTAGATATTTGGTTTTGGGCCTAAATGATGATAGTGGGTCCAGTCTGAAAATTTGGTAAAAAGTTGCCTACAGTTGTGATGTTTTGTAGTAGGTGGATCCATTATGAAAATTTTTGAAACGTGGTCCACATAAGTGTTGAGGGTTAGAGCCTTCTTTGAGGAAGTTGAATCTTCCTTCCATTGGTAGCTGGTAAATCAAATTAGGGGGTTGGAGCGCCCTTCCGGTGGACATAAATGAGATCAGGGGGTTGAAGCTCCATTCTAGTGGGTGCTAGAGAATGAGAGAATGTTGTAGCCTTCTGCAGGTGAGTGCCTGCATGATGGTATGAGTATGCACTAGTACAATATTGTAAGAAGTTTTTCTTTATAATAAAAAAAAGAGAGAGATGACAACAGTAGTGGTTTTTCCCACATTAGGTTTCCACTTAAAAATCCTGGTGTTCATGTGTGTTGATGTATTTCTTATGTGTGATGGTTTATTTTGATCTTACTACACATGGTTACGATTTAATTAATGATTACTGAGTTATTGATTCACTGGCTCAACTTAAGAAGATGATGAATTAATTGAAAAGTAAAGTTTACTGGATATACATTACTTTTCTACATAATAGTCATGTACATATGTGGTTTCCCTTCAGTAAAGTCACATGCATAAATATGGATATGAAATTGAAAAGTTTAATGAGTTGAAAATACTAATTCACCCCCATTCTCAGTATTTTTCCCAACAATTGGTATCAGAGTAGGTCCTTTAGAAGAAGCTTGTTCGCTTAAAGGAAGATTCATTAGGATGAACAGTCAAGAAGGATGATTTTTTGTCATGCCACATATATTTAATGGAACTAAATTTGTCTTTTAGAAAGTTAGGATGAGAGCATACTTGCAAGCACTAGGAGATGATGTATGGGAAATCGTTGAATTTGGATATCAATATCCAACCTCCATTACCACATATACTGTAGGAAAGAAATAGTATGAAATCAATGCAAAATTTGTAAATTCCATCCTCGAAAGTCTTTCCAAGTCCGAGTTTGTGCAGGTAATGTAGCTAAACACAATAAATGGAATGTGGGATAAGATTATCCAAATTTATGAGGGCGACACCAAGGTAAAAAGTGCTCAACTCCAATCACTCATAATATAGTATGAGACACAAAAAATGAATGATGATGAAATAATTACAACATTTTTTCTTAAAGTAGATGAAATTTTTAATTCCCTGAGAAGGCTTGGTGAAGAAATAAAATATACTAGTATTATTGAAAAGATTTTGAGATCACTAACTCCAAAGTTCGATTCCAAAATCTCTATTATTGAAGAAATGAAGAATATGAAAAGTCTCACACTTGATCAACTCCATGGATTATTGCCAACATTTTAGATGATGAAAGGTGGTCCTTCCGACATGGGAGAAGGAGCCTTCAAAGCTCTTTCAAAAGGAAAAGAAAAGGAAGAATCAGGTTATGTATTAGAAGAAGAAGAGACAAACTTCGTAAAGAAATTCCAAGTGGGTTCTGGAAGATTCAAAGGTAAGCTTCCCTTAAAAATTGTTGCCTGTGGTAGATTTGGTGATTACATCTCTAAGTGTCCCTATACAGAAATCATGAGAAAGGGAAAGAAGTTGCAAAAATAAATAAGAGAAGGTTTGATAACAAGTGAATTTTTTATACACATGAAGATAGTGATTGTCTTTCAAATGGTGAAGAAGGTGAGTATGATCAAGAATGTCAATTACTTATGGATTTTGAATATAGAAGTAGTAATGATTTTGATCGCCTAGAAGAAAAGGATATTTTTATTGAAAACTTTGACAGGGATATATCATATATAGTGATAGTTACAAATGTCAGCAAATATTCATGATTGGGAGAAACTCATTTTTTTAACGATCAAACATGAAGAAGATGGTAATAAATAAATATCATGTATGGGATTTTGTTCTAACTGTGATCCATTTTCTTGTCTATGCAATAATGATGGTGATGATGACAGTGAAACAACTGAACTTGCACTTATGGGTAAAAGTGAAAGTAAGCACTCTAAAGATAAAACAAATTAAAAAATGATGCTTCTAGAAGCAGAAAATCAAGGCAAGTTAGAAACAATGGAAAAGGCATATGTGCCTATGCTGAGAAAAATATAGTTATCAACAATAGAAATAAAATATGAAGTATAATCTAATTAATCTTGATGTCTAGTATCTAGTGTGAAATGGCTACACCAAGATTCCTTCATGAGATAAGGAAGTACAAACGGATAGTATGGCTTTGAGTGACATCTTTTGTAGCGTATATGATTCAAAATTAAATAAGGTTATGTATTATACAACTGCAAAGTAAGTGTGGGATAAGCTACAAGCAATCCATGAATAAGTTCCAAAAGAAGATTCATCATCAAGTGAACTAGAAGGTAATCCAATCCCTAACAATGTGTCCAAAATTTCAGATGGAGTTGTTGATTCAAAAGAAGAGAGGTTAGAAGAATTTTTTTATCTTAGAAGAAAACTTGATGTTGCTTTGAAAAATATTGTTAATCTTAAATATAAGTTGTTGAAATATGATAACAAGGATCATGTTGGTATGGTATCTAAAAAATATTGTGAAGGTCTTGAAGCTGAGATCGTCTATCTAAGAGAATATCTTGGAAAATAAGATAAGAAGAATGAAGAACTACTTCAAGCATTTGAAGAATAAGAAAATATGATGAAAGAAGAGATTCTAAAATTAAAGCGAAAACTGGAGGAAGGAACAAGGTTTGAAGAAGCAGTATCTAGAAAAGGAAAAGCAATATCAGGTTGAGGTAAATATCCTAAAAGGTATATTAGAAGAAAAAGATAAACATTTCCGATTTCAAGATAGTACTAATCTTTTGGATCATATTCGTAGTATTCAAAGGTCTCCCACCATAAATCTGGTCTTGGTTTTCATGAAACTGTTGAAGGAGAATCTATTTCACAAGTTGATGCAAGGAATTTAAAGAGTAGCAATGCACAACCTAAGATAAGAAGTCAATCTAATCAAGAAGCAATGAAATTGGACCTTCAAAGAAAATCCCTTACTCCTAATTATAGAAATGTTAATCGATTTTCTCCTCTAGTCAATAATGTTTAATCTTCTATATGTCATAAATATGGACATGTTGCAGCCCATTGTAGAAGTAGACTATTTCAAGCTAATAAATGCCTCACATAAAGATCATTAGCTTCCAGGTAATTTAATGGATATTATTTTTCTTGCTATATATTTGGTCACAAAGCCATTGATTGCAATAGAAGGAATATGAAACATAAATATTATGATTCCTTGATGCATATAAAATTTTATGCCTCTAACAATTTTGGGCATGTAGCAAAAGAATGGAACAACACGTCGATGGATCATTGCAGAAAACATGGTAAGTAACTAGATAATAATATTGATGTGAGAAGACCTGAAAAAGATGGATCCACCAATATTTCTCATAATAAGAAGAAAGAGGAAGAACATATAAGGTGTAGTATTGCTCTCTGCTCATTTAAAGAAGAAGATGAATGGTACATAGATACAGGATGCTCTCATCACATGACTTGAGATAAGAATAAGATGGAGTCTCTCAAGAAAAATGAATATGATAATGTTATTCTTGGAACTAATGTTCCAGTAAAAGTTTTAGGAAAGGGTAAAGCCAAAATTAACAAACATAGAGGAGAAGTTGGTGCTTTATTAGTTCAATAGCTAAAGCAAAATATTCTAAGTGTAGTTCAGATGGCAGATAGAGGAAATATAATTGTGTTTACATCAACCAAATGCAAGATTATGGATGAAGAAACTAGAAAAGCCATAGCAAGAGGATATAGAAACCCAAAAAAATTATATGTTCTTGAAGAATGAAATTCTCACAGATATGAGGAGGATTCAGACTCAAAGTAAAATAAGATGGTGCCCATTGCAGTCCATTATTCTTAAAAGAACACTTCTAACAATGACTATAGAAGTGATGTGAGGTACTCGACATCATGAGAGTAGAAGATGATTATCATGTCCTCAATATCAATGTTGTATAATCTCAAGGGGATTAATACATGTTTTGTCTTAATGACGATTGTTGTGATATTAATGATAGCTTACATTAATACCAGTGCATCTAATGTCGTAGAAGTGAACTGATACAAATAGTAAAGGCTTACGGGGTGCTGAAGTTAAGAAGTTTGAGTATTTTATTTTCTGTACGCGGATCCTATGAATACTAGTCGCATATATATGTGAGTTTTGAACTAAACAGGCATGTATATTTTTATATGACGAAGAAACAAGATACAGTTTTGCTTTCTCGTTCTAGAATTGGTAAAGTACAGTCTGTAGATATGGCACAGGTTTAGGGGGAGCATTTTTTATGCTTCTAATAATACATTGTTGGATTATGTTTTCTTTCAGATTCCTTCATGCATAATTATTCTTATCAATGGTAATGATTCTTATGTTGTTGAATTTCTTCAATGATGATGCATGAATTGTGGAAAGAAAATGTAGATCTAGATATCTCATGCTATAATTATTTGAAGATAATGTTGTTATCATGGATGAAGCCTATGGGATGAGTAGTTAATAATGATGTCTACTTGAGTTGCATATTGGTGAAATAAGGTCTCGATGAAGTGGTGTTGGTGTGGTAATTCTTCTTGTATGAATCATTTGGGCCAAGAGAATGATATTTCTAAGACATGGTTATTGATATGCTACTGCTACATCTACTAGACGATTCTTGGAAACATGGAATATTTTAATGATGTTGAAGAATGATGTTACATTTACCTATATTACTTTATGATGATATGCTTAGTTATCACTTATGTTGTTATTGCTCCATAACTAGTCACAAGTTGATGATATTGAAGCTACATTGTCCTATCTTGCATATTAATGATGAGTAGCTTCTATCAGATGCTTATGGTATAGGTCCTATATGGTATATGATATTTCTTGATGACTATCATGATATTATTGAGTTCTTTGGTCTTTTTTATAAATATCATATTTGTCATTTGATTTAAAGGTCATGTAAAGACCTATGATGTAACCGTTTCCAAATTTAGTCATGTATGGACTATTGTGGTCAAGTATTTTTCAGCATATGGTGTAGTTTGTAACCCCACTGTGATTAAGTGGTTGACGTAATAATGAACTCAACCCACTATGATTGGTTGATTGATGTAAGTTTGAGTCCTTGGTGATAGGAAAATTCATATTCAGTTGAGTCATAGAGTCATGTACTTGATTGTACACCCTTCAGAATTTTTAGCATGTGCTTAGGGGGAGCATGGTCAATATTCAGTTTTCACACTTAGTAGTTCAGATCTACACCGCTTAAGAGAGAAGCCTTCATTCATAATTGATTAGCCCTTTTCCCTTGATTTCAAAGGGGGAGAGTAACTTGGCGTTTGAAAAGATGTATATTACAAGTATCTACAAGTGGTGGTGACCAAACACCAAAGTGGTTGCCATCAAGTCCAAAGGAGGAGATTGTTGGCATTAAGACTAATGTGTTTTCCTTTATGGAAACCTACTTGATATGTTGCCTTTTGATGGAAGCCTACTTGATGAAGATGTCAATAGGATACATCTACATGTGATAGAAAAGGAATATCAATTTAGTGACAGAGGAATGATAAAGATGAATCCTAAAGAAGTATACGCAGGTTTGGTGAAGTAAAGTTAAGTATACCTAGGTTTTATGAAGAAAATTTGGGTACATACTCAATTTTGGTTAAGCAAAGTAGTGTATACACAGGTTTTGTGAAGAAAAACCGCATATACATGTGGATATGAAGATCGAAAGGCGCATACATATTCCACACCATGGTATTCCAAATACCAAGGGTCTTTACCATGATATCGACATATGGTATTGAGCCTAGAAATGGATATTTGATCACGTCCAAGAATACCATTGGCACTTGTATGGGTTTGACTTGTGGTATTATGTAAGGCCTAAGCTATATAAGGATATGAAGGTCAAAGTGTTAGTGGCGTGCAAGTGATGAATATTTCATGAACAGTTGAATCTGAAGCAAGTATGCATGTAATGGATTGTTAAAGATTTGCTTGATCTAAAACTCCGATTGCACCCAGGAATTTGATAATGGATTAGATCCAATAGATCTGAAATGACAATTTTGATTATGGGTTGATTTAATCTGTAATGATAGCTTCTTGATGTGTGGTTGTTCTATGTATGCCGAGATATGGGTATATATGAAGTAACTACAGATCTATATGCGGGTTAGATAACCTGAAAAGCATGTACATATGAGGGTTTAATACTATTAAGTCACGTATATATTCAGATTTATATGAGGTTTTGTTTCCTAAAAATCATGTATACACACGTAAGTATTTTGAGGAAAGGGAATATATAAGCTAGGGTTTTGCTAAAAAAGATGTATGACCAATCTAACCAGTCTTACTATGTTTTTGTTGTCTGTAAATGAAGTCTTACTTGATGATCTATACTTAACAGTGATGTTTTGATTAAGGATTGATTGATTGAAGAATGATAAAGTTACTATTTGTTTGTGATTGAAGATCAATGATGGTCCTGTGATTATTTTAGAATGATGCAGTGGATCTGTGTATTATTCAGTGTTTATTTTAGAGTGATAATGGTTTAGTTTCAGGGTTCAATGTTTTGATATCTATATGCGAGTGTGTTTTGAGGAAGTCATGTATACAAGCGGGTTCGCTACAGTAAAGTAGCCTATATATTCTTATAGTTTATTGATTTGGGATTTCATTTGATTCAGTAAGTTGATGCAGTGTTTGGGTTTAATATTAGTATCCAAGTTATAGTGATTTAACTATTCTTGTTTTTTTAGAATAAGTTTATTGATATGGGTTTCAGTTGATTCAGTTGGGTCAAAGATCGGTTGTTTCAGTTGATGATTGAGTGGTTTTTTGTAGTGCTCAATTTCAATTTTGATATTTTATTTTGGGCTTAAATGATGATAGTGGGCCTAATTTAAAAAATTGGTCAAAAGTGGACTTAATTTGTGATGTTTTGTAGTAGATTGATCTAGTATGAAAGTTTATGAAATGTGGTCCACAGGGGTGTTGAACGTTGGAGCCTTCAATGAGGAGGTCAAAGCTTCCTTCCAGTGGTAGTTGGTAAATCAGATTAGGGGGTTAGAGCTCCCTTCTAGTGGGTACCAGTAAACAATATCAGGGGGTTGGAGCTCCCTTCTAGTGGGTTCTGGAGAATGAGAGAAGGTGGTAGCCTTCTACAAGTGAGTGTATGTGTGATGGTATGAGTCTACACCAGTACAACATTGTAAGAAATTTTTGTTTATAATAAAAAGAAGACAAAGATGGAAACAACGATGATTTTTCCCACATTGGATTTCCACCTAAAAATAGTGGTGTTCATGTGTGTTGATGCATTTGTCATGTGTGATGGTTTATTTTGTTCTTAGTGCACATGGTTATTGTTTAATTAATGATTAATGAGGTATTGATTCACTGTCTCAAGTTAAATACGTAATGGATTAACTAACAAGTAAAGTTTACTGGATATACGGTACTTGTCTGTATAACAATCGAGTAAATACGTGGGTTCCCTTTAGTAAAGTTGTGTACATAAATCTGGATATGAAATTGAAAGTTTAATGATTTGAAAATATTGATTCACAACCCCCCCCCCCATCTTAGTGTTTTTCCCAACATACACTATGAACCAACTCAAAAGAAAGAAGAAATGAATCCAACTATATGTAATACATTGACTTGAATTACCACTCCTCAAAATATCAAGATAGAATAATATATCAAGGATAAAAAAAGTAATGGTGTTGATTAATTCAGGTAGTAGCCGTAATTTTATTCATTGTAAGCTACCAAGGAATTGAATTGCTTTCTATACCCAAAAACAAAGTGTCAAGTGATAGTTGCAAATGAAGGAACTATAAATTTCTCAAGGAAGTGCCATGATATCAAGCTAACCATAGGGAAATATCTATTTAATTTTCCAATCTTTTCCATTCCAACGTGTGGTGCTTATGTTAGATTAGGAGTCCAATGGTTACAATCTTTGGGGACAATAAATTTTAATTTTCAAGAACTTTTCTTGAAATTTTTCTGGGAATGAAATTGAATTAAGGGCTATTATAGGGAAGTTAGGGAAGATAATAACCTCTAATGGCATGAAAAAACTTTTGAAGAAATAAAATGAGGCGTAATTTGGACAATTATGTTTGCTACATGTTCAAGAATCAAAATCATTGATTTTCCCAGATTTCGAGATGGTCCTAGAAAATCATTCCAAGGCATCTGAGACTCCCAAAGGTCTCCAACCTATTCATAATCATTATCATGCTATTTGCTTTATTCTAAGAAGTCTTCCTCCTAACATAAAGCCTTACAAATATCCATATGCCAAAAGGAGTGAATTTGATCGTATTGTTGCAGAAATGTTAGAAGAAGTTATAATTCAACCTAGCTTAATTTATTTCAATTCTCTAGTAGTATTGGTTCTAGAAGGATGGATTATGACATATGTGTCCAAATTATAGAGAGCTCAATAATATCACTATTAAAGATAAATTTCCCATTCCTATCACTCGTGAATTGTTGGAAGAATTACATGGAGCAATTTACTTCACCAAGTCAAATATTCATTCCGAATATCAACAAATTAGAGTAAAGACAAAAGGGATACCAAAAAAAAATTCAGAACTCATGAAGATCGTTATGAATTTTTGGTCATGCATTTTTGCCTTACCAATGCACCTTCCAGATTTAAAGGCTTGATGAATTCCTCTTTCAAACACTTTCTTAGAAAATTTGTGTTAGTATTTTTTGATGATATAGTGATATATAACAAGTCTTAGCAAGATCATATTCAAGACATTGAAAGGGTGCTTAAACTACTAGAGGAGAAAAAAATGTATGAAAAACCATCCAAATGTTTCTTTGGGGTAGAAGAGGTGGAATATTTTGGTCATATTGTATCTCATGAAGGTGTTAAGGTAGACCGTAACAAAATTAAATTCATTAAGGAATGGAAAATCCCCACAACCCTAAAGAGTCTTAGAGAATTTCTTGGGTTGACATGGTATTACTGCAATTTTGTTAAGAATTATGGGAAAGTAGCAACACCTCTAACAACATTACTAAGGCCATTGAACATTGTAAAGAAGAAATGTGCAAAGATCTGGTCATAGCTACACAAGAGTTCATGAAAAACTTTATTGTGGAATGTGATTCCTCCGGAAATGGAATTGGTGTTGTTTTAATGCAAGAAGGAAGACCCATTACTTTTGAAATGTCATCCAATCAAGGGAAAGTATTTAGACAAAACTATTTATAAGAAAGAAATGTTGGAAATACTACATGCAATGAAGACATGGTGCCCTTACGTAATGGAAAGAGACTTAATGCTAAAAACATATCATGATAGTCATAAATACTTTTTGGAATAAATAATATAGTTAGAAGAGCAACAAAAATGGGGCATAAAGATGATGGTTTATGATTTTGAAATCATCTGCAAAAAAGGGAAGAAAAATGTTGTTGCAGATGGACTCTTAAGAATGGATGAGGATGTGGAATCATTTCTCTGTACCATTTCTATTACCCAACTAGGTTGGATAATTCAAGCAAGGGATGAATGTAAGAATGATGAAGAGGTGTGGACACTCACTCGAAAGTTGCAACAAGAACCCAATACATATGATACATTTATCTCGAAAAACAATTCATTATGGCACAAAGATTGCTTATATCTATGTATGAACTCAGAACTCAAACAAAATATTCTTTTGGAATTGCACACCTATCCTTTAGGAGGGAAATCAGGATTTTTAAAAGCTTACCACAGGGTCAAGAAGGACTTTTTTTGGGATGACCTTAAATTTGATATTCAAAAGTTTGTGGATTTTTTTTTTTTTTTCAGTTTTCAAACAAATTAAAGTTGAGACAATTAAGACCCTGGGTTTGTTACAACCTTTAACCATTCCAATTTAGCGTTGGGAGAAGGTATCAAAGGATTTTATCATAGGTTTACCCAATTCTGAAGGAAAGAGTGTCAACCTCTTGCTCATTTATAGACTTACCAAGTATGCAAACTTTGTGCAGTATCTCAACCTTTCAAAGCCAGTACAGTTGTTACAACATTTATGGAAACATTTGAAAAGCTACATGGAAACTCAAAGATTATTGTAAGTGACAGAGATCTCGTCTACAACCATACAAACAAATGTCCCTCAAACAAGCTAAGATTCATGAAAAATTAGCACCCAAGTATTATCGTCATTATTAGGTGTAGGAAAATATTGGTATTGTGGCATACAAATTAGATTTACTTGCATCACTTGAGTACAACCAATCTTCCATGTTTCATGCTTAAAGAAGGTTATAGGTGACAATATTCTAGCTTAAACAATATTTAAGATGAGAGTTTATGGATTCCTGTGTGCATTATCCGAAGAGCCCAACGTTTTGGGTGAACACTTCACCCATATTCAGGGGAAATAAGCATCCTAATGATAGGAAGAGAGCTTGACCGTAACATATAGATAAAGAATACAAGGATTAGCTGTTAGAGTGATGAAATTAGCCGTTGGTTAAATTTTAAATTATAGATTTAATTAGATGAAGGTTTGACTCACAATAGGCATAGATGAATAAAATTCCATGATAAAGTCAAAGCCAACATATTCTTAATAAACAATAGGATTGAGGTAAATGGATTAAATTTGGAATATACATTTATTTTGTTAGGATCAAAATTCAAAAAATAATTAAACTTTAATTAAATAATATATGATTGAAGGGATGAATAAAAAGGAGAGGGTCATGAGGTCAACTATGGGAATCATAAATTAGAATAATTTTCTAGAAGTGATTAATAGGTTAGAAAATCCAAAAAAGGAGGATTGGGGAAATTGAAAACTAAAGTTAAACGCACAATATAAATGTAAAATTCCATGACAAAGTCAAACCCAACAATATTCTTAATAAATAATAGGATTGAGGTAAATGGATTAAATTTAATTTTGGAATATAAATTTATTTTGTTAGGATCAAAATTAAAAAACTCCAAAGATTATTAAAAATTCATTAAATTTTAATTAAATAATATATGATTGAAGGAATTTGAATAAAAAGGAGAGGGTCATAAGGTCAATTATGGTAATGATAAATTAGAATAATTTTCTAGAAGTGATTAATAGGTTAGAAAATCCAAAAAGAGGAGGATTGGGGAAATTGAAAACTAAAGTTAAACGTAGGGGTGAAGAGAATTGATATGGAACTAAATTAAACACAAAATATAATTGTAAAATTGGAAGAAAACGAGAGATAAGAGGAAACTGATTAACAAAGGTTAAAAATAATTATTATTAATTCACGAACAATTTAACTAACAATGTTAAAAAAGTATAAATAGGAAGGGAGATTTATAATCAAAATAAATTAGATTGCTAGCAAACTTAAATAAATGGGGGGATAAAGATAGTAAAAAAAGAGAATAATCTTAAAAAAAACTAAGAAGGATTGAAGGAGCGGGGAGGAGGGATAGAGTGTGGTTGAGAAGATAAAAAATGGCTGGTTCTTATATGGTATCCATCATCATTGTTAAAATTATTAGAATTCTTTTCAATTTCAAGGGCCTCCCTAATAACCCATCTTGAGTGATAAATGGCTGGAGCTAAGATTTTTTCTTTGTCAAAACATGAGGTGCTTGGTAAAACTGGAATGTTCATCAATGCAATATTTTTCAATCCATTTGTTGAAGGTACCATCCATGTGCTCTTTCATCACATCTTTGAGGGATGTATCGGTTTGACCTATGTAAGATTTTGTGTAGGAGAAGGGAATCTCATACACTTTGGGACATAACATAAGGTCACTTTTATCCTTAGCTAATTTGAATGGGTGACTGTCGGTTTTTTGGGGATTGAAGAAGGTTTTTATATTCCTTTTAGAAAGGATCTTGGATATATGATCGGTAACCCCTTGAATGTAAGGAAGGGTTACTTTGGCGAAGGGAGAGGGAGAGGAATGGTTCTTGGGGTGGAGATGGAAAGTAGAGTGAAAGGCTCTGTTGATCTAGGCAGCGGAGTACCCATTAGATTAAAAGCCTTCGAGAGATGGGCTTTTTCTTTGGGAAGGGAATGGGAGGAAGAAATCCGAATCAGTGAGGTGATGAGGGTTTTGAGGACAATGGATTTTTGAGCTGGATGGTTGTGGGAATTAGCATGAAGGTGTCTGTCAGTATGAATCTTCTTTCAGTAGACTTGATGAGTTATGGAACCATTGTGGAGGTGAGAGATAAGGACATCAAGGAAGGGAAGGGAGTGGTCTCTTCGAGTTCCATAGTGAATTGGATTTAAGGGGTTATGCTATTAAGATGAGAAAGAAAGGATTGGAGCACAGGTAAACCATGAGACCAAATGAAAAAGGTGTCATCAACAAAGTGTTTCCAACATTTAATCTTAAGGTGGAACGTTTCCAAGGCCTTGGTTTCAAAGTGTTCCATAAAAGTATTAGCAATGATAGGGAAAAGAGAAGGGTCCATGGCTGCTTGTTCATAACAAATACCGTCATACATGAAAACAGTTCCATATCAATTCTCTTAACCCCTATGCTTAACTTTAGGTTTCAATTTCCCCAATCCTCCTCTTTTTGGATTTTCTAACCTATTAAAATAAATTTATATTCCAGATTTAAATTAAATCCATTTACCTCAATCCTATTATTTATTAAGAATACCTTTGATTTTGACTTTATCATGGAAATCTAGAATTACATTTTGGGTTTAACTTTAGTTTTCAATTTCCTCAATTCTCATCTTTTAGATTTTCTAACCTATTAATAGCTTCTAGACAATTATTGTAATTTATAATTCCCACAGTTGACCTCATGACCTTCTCTTTTTTATTCATTCATTCGATCATATATTATTTAATTAAAATTTAATTAATTTTTAATAATCTTTGCAATTTTTAATTTTGATCCAAACAAAATAAATCTATTTTCCAAATTTAATCCATTTAGGTCAATCCTATTATTTGTTAAGAATACTCTTGAGTTTGACTTTATCATGGAATTTTATTCACCAATGCCTATGGTTAGTCAAAGCTTCATCTCATTAAATCTATAATTTAAAATTTCCCCAATGGCTAATTTCATCACTCTAAAGGCTAAATCTTTTATACTTTATCTATATATTCTGGTCTAGCTCTCTTTCTCAATATCATAAGGTTGCTTCATGCCCCTAAAGATGGTTAAATCTTTTATCCTATATCTATATATTGTGGCCTAGCTCTCTTCCTAAAATTGCTTCCTGCCCCTAAAGATGTGTAAAGTGTTGACCAAGGCTCTTTAGAAAATGCACACAAAAATCCAAAATCTCTCCTCATCCATAAGTGCCATATTGCCATATTGAAAAATCTACATTTGAAATCACAAACTAGAGTCACTATCGGAACAAGTTTCCAAAATTTAACCATAAATATTAACTCAGTTCTAAACGAAAAGACCATAGACTGAATATTAATTCAGTTACATAACAAAAGACGATTAAAACAGATAACTTTTAACAGCGTTGATGAAATATTAAACCACCTTTTTCAGCAGGGCAAAGTATATGAACTATCCCAATTGAGGTATGGCACTTATTAAAGTTAACAGTTGAAATGACGACTAAAGTATGTTTTAATAGCGCAATCCTACCTGATAAGATGTCATGACAAAATTACATGAATCCTGATACAATGTCATGCGAAAGGATTCATAGTCATGAGAAAGTTATATTTATCCTGATACGATGTCATGGGAAAGTTACATGAATGGGAGTCTAATCCTTTCAGCTCATATCATTAAAAAGATCATTTAATGTGACAATTCTAATCTTCTCTTCCGCCTGGTTATTTTTAAATTCTCAATTCTTTCACATGTTGACTTTAGGCACATGGATGGTTATTCCAATGGAAAGCAGCTCGCATTTCAGGGTTTTTAACTCAATCTCGCTTGGGCCTTGGCCCATATCGAACGTCACGACGGATCTTGACATTAAGCACTTTGACTGTTATTTCAATGGAAACTAGATCGCATTTCAGGGGTTTTAGTCCAATTTCTCTCCCCTCATATCGAACGTCCCACTTTGTACATATTCAAACGACAGCTGAAGAATCGAATCAATTATAAGAGTGCGCTATATCTTTCAAAACATTTCACGCGAAAGAATATCCTTATTTATTGTCCCAATGGCCATTTTATTTTGCCGCCTTCGTTAAATCCATCCAGAACGGTCCAAGAAGGTGCTAGACTATAACAGGTCCCATTAGTTGTTTATTCTCTTGATAGAACAGCTGTGGGAAAGCTTATTTGTCCTATCTGATGAAAGGGTCCCAACGTCATTACTTAAAATCTCGGCCCAATCTCCGAGTGAGGAAGATGATAAAGATAGAGATAACTATGCCCGCCCTATCAATTCAGTGAGATAAGGTGGCGGAATCCCCTGGAACATGAAACCTACCATTATTCTCTACTTAAAGAGCTTCCTTCTGCATGTTTGGTAGCGTGGCGAGCAAGCACTCCTGATATTTGTTTTCAAATGGAGTGAAAGAATGAGCCAGCATTGAACTGGTTTTCTAAAAAACATTTACGTTCAGCAACAAATTCTGCGGGATTTGTTCATTTTATGATTGTGGCTGTAAGACACTTAATTTCCATAACATCAGTAGCTTTTGAGTAGCTCAGTTAGCCACTAGTGTACAGTTAGCCACCACTGTAAAAATGAATATTGTGTAACAAGATATTAGAAATTAAAATCCTCAAATCCAGTTTCTTACACTGGTCTAGATAAGAGGCATAAGTAAGTAGCCAGGGATTAGAGTAAGAAGCCTCAAGATTAATGAAGAAGGAAAGGTGTTAGAGTTTGGAACCGTTACGTTACATGCAGTGGACCTGTGTCGTAAAAGTTCGGCGGTGGCGATGAGTGATGACACGAAGGTTATTATTCTAGCTTTGTTCTGCGCAGTGATATCTCTAACGGGGCTCGTTTTTGTCGTTCCGTGGGGCTATATTTGGACGTCATGGCAGAATCGTATGGCCGCCAGACGGGCTAACACTGGCATGAAGGAAACATTCATACAAGCGCTCCCCTCACTCATCTATGGAAAAGCAACCCTACAGCTGACAGGGTTATCCACCGCAACGGATTGCGCTATCTGCACGGAAGAATTCGTGGAAGGAGTTTGTGTAAGAGTGTTGCCAAACTGTAACCATCGCTTCCATATGGAATGTATAGACAAATGGCTTCGATCTCATTCTTCATGCCCTACATGTAGACATTGTCTGAGGCCGAGCCGTGATTATGAAATGAATAGAGTCAGCGTAGAGATTGTGAATTGAATATAATTAGTGTGTATTTATTTCACATCTGTATTGATGAAGTGCGGATTAATGAAGTATTGATGAAGTGCGGATTAATGAAATATGGAGTCCATTTGTTTATTTACTTAATTTTATGTTATATTAGTTCATTTAATAAAATGTTATATTTAATAAATTTGATATTTCTTATATTATATTTGACTTAATGCAGTTAAATTTGACATTTTTTTTTTTTAATTTTAATTTAAAAATATCAATTTATTTTGAATATATATGATTTAACATTATTAACATTTAGTTGAGCATTTATTTCATATAGTAGTATGAGGAGATGTGTAATTATTTTTTGTGATCTTCCATTTCACCTTAAAAATAATGTTAAAATAAAAATAATATATTTTATTAAATAAAAAATAATGTTGGTTATAATAAAGAAAAAAAAAACATATATGTGGTTAGTTTTAATTAAAAAATAAAAAATATAATAATTTCCTTGTAAAAGTATTTTGTTGTAACTATTAACCATAAATAAATATTTCAATATTCATTTCAAGTTCATGATAAATTAATATTTAGATGGCCATTTTTAATTAGATTAATTTATGCAGTGGAGTCTCACCAAAATGGATTTCCTCAATAAAGCTACAAAATATAGGAAACATTTGACTTACAAAAAACAATAAAAATTATACTACTTTATATCAGGTTTAGAGAGAAATAGAAAAATACATATATTTTTATAGTTTTCACTTTTGAGTGTGAGAATGATGCATATTTTTTATACTTTTCAAAATATTTCAACATGAGACCTAAACTATTTGAGCAATACATTAAGTAACTTATTTTAGTACCTATTACACTATACGTATATTGTTGGATTAATTGACATCCTTAGAATGTCGTGTTAAATTCCTAGTAAAAAATTAATTGAAACTAAAACTTAAAAAAATAATTTTCTTCCTAAAAAAAGTAATAGTAGGAAGATATCTCATTAATTCAATTTTTAATATAAATCTACATGTAGCATGTAAATGCGATTACAAATAATAAAATTTAATATTGGGAAAAAATAAAATATTGTACAAGCAAATATTCCAATCTCAACCATATATATTATATAAATGAATTTAAATAAGTAAATTTTTATTGTTAAAACATTTCAATTAATCACATTATTTTATATTTTGGTTATTTTTTATGGACATTTTTGAGTTAATTGTGTGTAAAAAAATGCTAGCCTTACAAGGTTTAACTATGTAGAGTATACCATTTAAAAGTTTAACAAAGATTTTGAAGGCTTTGAATATATTTATGAATTGAAAAGTGCAATTTAAACAATGAAAAATTAAGCAACAATTGTTTATTTATTTAGATTAATAAGAAAAATAAAAACACAATTATTAGAAAATAATGTAATAAGCACATACGATGAAAATGTTTAAAAAACAAATATCTAAAATTTAAATTAAATTAAAAAATTGAATACAAGTTATCTTAAATATTTGATTAAAAAATAAATCATAATATACCAAAACTATTGAAAAAGTGTATACAATGAGTAATTAAATTAAATAATTGAAAACAATTTTTAAATATATTAAAATAATACCAGGGAAAAAAGTTCCAATGATTCATAATAAACAAGTTGACAATTAAGCTCTAAATAACTTGAATCATTGAATGACTTATTATGTTCACCAAAAAAATCAATGAATACCATCTTATGTTCTCAAGTCATAGATTTCATACCATTGTAATCATACTACTTTAAATGTTGTGAATTATAGAAAGAGATAAAAAAATTGAAGTATTATTGAATAAATAGTTAGATTTTATCATTTTATTTTTGGTTTTTTATAATATATTTAATATTATAATATTTTTTATTCAATTTAATATTATAACATTTACATCTGCTATAGTTATTTGGTATAATAAAATAATTTATATTTTATAGAACTTAACCATTGATAAAATTTGATTTTAAAGGAATTTACACTGCGATCCACACTATCTTTTAAGAAATAAAAAATAAAAAAAATCAACAATATTGTTCGTGAAAAATTTAACCTTATTTTATTTCCAAACGAAAAGACCATGAATAGTAATTCAGTGACATAACGAAAAGACGATTAAAACAGGTAACCTGCCGTGATGAAATATCAAACCACTTTTTGCAGCGGGACAGGTATATGAACTATCCAATTGAAGTTTGGCACTTATTAAAGTTAATGGTTGAAATGTGAGAACGCGACTAAAGTAGGTTTTAATGAGCAGTCGTAATCCTACCTGATACCATGTCATGACAAAATTACAAGAATCCTGATACATGTCATGACAAAATTACATGAATGGAAGTCTAATCCTATCAGCTCATATCATTAAAAAAATCATCAACTGTGCCAATTCTAATATTATCTGCCGCCTAGTTACTTTTTAATTCTCCATTTTTTCACGTTGCATCTTGACATTAAGCACGTTGATGGTCATTCAATGGTAACCAGCTCGCATTTCAGTCTCATATCATTAAAAAAATCATCAACTGTGCCCATTCTAATATTATCTGCCGCCTAGTTACTTTTTAATTCTCCATTTTTTCACGTTGCATCTTGACATTAAGCACGTTGATGGTCATTTCAATGGTAACCAGCTCACATTTCAGTGTTTTTAACCGAATCTGATCTCTTGGCTTACATCGAACGTCCCAATCTGTACATATTCGAATGATAGTTGAAGAATGGAATCAATTATAAGCTTCAAAACATATCACGTGAAAGAATATTCTCACTTATTTTGCCGCCATACTTCGTTAAAACCATCCGGAACTGTCCAAGGTGATGCTCGTGATCTATAGCGTGTCCCAACTATCCCACATAAATGAAGAAAACAATGGAAAACAAGAAATTGGTAATCTGCAGCTATAGCTGCTCCAAGGTGATGCTCGTGATTTATAACGTTTCCCAACTATAAGGTGTGTTGAGGTAGGGAGGCTGTGAAGACTAGGCATTTTGGACGTGATGATAATTAAGTATCTAACATTTTCTCTCTTAATTATTTCACCAAAAGAAATCTTTTGTGGGGATTTTCTAAATATGTCTACAACATATCTTTTCACTATTACATAAAGGGGAGTTTTAACACAATATTTGAGATAGCTTTTGGGTAAATTATCTTAATTTGAGGCAAAAAAAACTTGTGTATTGGCTTAAATATTGTATTTAAGTAGGTGTCTAAAAAATTATTGTGTTAAAAATTTTTATTATTGACAATATATAACACAATCATTATTGTCTCTTAGGAGAAAATTTCATTTTTTGTCTCTCTTTACACAATTTCATTTCTACCTCTCTAGAGACAACACTCAGATTATAGACAATATGTATTTAACACTAGCTATTGTCTCTATAAAGACAATAATTTTTTTACTTAAAGACCACTTTTGCCTCTCTAGAGACAATATCACCATTGAAATAAATGGATATAAAACACATTTAATTAAAAATAAACTACAAAATTGTTGATTAATTCATATTAGTGCAAACTGGAATTGAACCACTGACCTCCTGCTTGTAAGGAAACCACTCTTCCACTTAGCTAGCACACATTAAAAAATTATGTGAAGAGTTATGACAATGCTGAAAATTACATTTGTAGCCATTGATTAAAAGAAAAATGTTTGACACATGATCTATAATCTACATAAAAACTATAATAGTGCAGACCATATATTTAACTTATAAAACTAGAAATTGCCTCAAAGGTGAAAAGAGAGGCCGATAAGATTGCTAAATTGGAAAAAAAAAATGTTTTCATTTCTCTAGCAAAAAAAATCGAAAAAAAAATCTTTTTCATATCTCTAGCAAAAAAATTCAAAATCTTATATTTGTATATAATTAAATCTTCATCTAGAAACACACAATGGTTAAGTCATCTTTATAAAAATGTGTATGAAATTGGTCACAAGAAACAACAAAATAATGTTTTATACTCATTGCTAAGAAAATTCAGATGTCAAAAATAGACCTTCCACTCCTTACTAGTACTCAATGACTTCTCTTAATGACTCATTGCCATAGAATAATTTTACAACAACATTTCAATTGAAATCCTATGTGTAGACATCAACCTAAATTTGATGTAAAACAAGTGTGATTGAGCCAATTTTTAACCAGTGATTCAACCATTGTAGTTCATAAAGAAAAGTGATGTTTCTAAAGAGTTGTCTTTAGTGAGACTTTTTGGAAGCTTTTCTATTGGGGTTTTTCTTGTCTAATTTCTCTAAAATCTAGCAAATAGGTAGGTAACCCCTGCACAACCTAAGTTCCCTAGGGGTTTTCATGGTGATGAATCCACATATACAATCAAAAAACGAGTTTAAATAATACAAATCAATATTTCAACTCAAATTTTTCCGAAGGATTCCAGTGCTAGAAGTTCCAAAAAGTCTCATTAAAGACAACTATGATTTCTAAATGTTTTGTTAGCTTTTAAGTTTTAAGCCATCAAGCTTGACTAGATTTATTTTTGAATAACTTGTAAGGGGATAGTACAATGGACCTCCTAAGCATCCAAATTCATTTAAAAAAATGTAAAAAAATTGTGTGAAGGCTTGTTTGTATTTTATCAAGAAGTACATTTGATAGTTCTCCAAGATAACCAGTTACCCAACTCTATGTCTTGGAAATTTTTCCATTTGTGGGAAAAAATGTGGTAGACCTCTTTAGTGGAAAAAAAAATAAAAACATTATCTACTAATTTAGTTGGTTTTTGGCATTATTTCCTAGACATTTTTAGCATAATTTTGGCACAAGCTTCAAGTGCAGATTGTTGTTATTGACAAAACAATTTTGGATGAGATTTAAAGTGATTTCTGGCACTTTTTGTACCAAAATCAAGGGTGTTGTCTAAAGTTGTTTAAACATGGAAATTTTGGTAGAATTTTTTTGTCATTCTCGGCAAGAATTCAAGACTTATTGTCTTGTAATTTTGTTTTTAGATTTCTCTATCAAGACTTAATAAGAAAAACACTTTAGGTGGTTTTTCCCTTCGAGGTTTCTAGGGTACATTCTGTGTCATTTTTGCATGACATGAGGTTCTATTAAATTTTTTTGTAAATTTGGTTAATGGTTTTGTGTATTTAATTTTCTCAATACATGCATAGTTGAAAAATTAATGAAAATTAAATCAACTGCAAAACTTGAAGAAATCAACACATTCAATACGAAAATAGCTTTTGAAATAAGATTTGTCCAACAAAACTTGATACACATTAACTCGATACACATTAAGAAAAATAATGACATATTGAATAACGTCATCTAACACTTTCTCTTGTGAGCCACAGTTTAAATTTTCAATGCTAAATGGCTCACTCTGATCTATATTAGCTTGGTCTTTTATGGTAGAATAAATGTGGCTATTGTTGTGCGCCCTTTAAGTTCTTGTCCTTGAATATTTGATTATGAACTCGTTGTTTATCAAATTTCTGAATCAATAGAAAGATTGTAAGAAATATATGTTAGTGTCATGCATATCAATGGATTTTTCTTCTCTTATTTGTATGAGAAACAAGACGGGCTGCGGGGCAGCTAGTTCTTGCCCCAGCCCGCAGCTAGTACATTTAGTTTTTAAGTAATTGAATTATTGCCATACTGCATGTATTACACGTGCCCGTCCACCCTGAAGAGCGCTATAGGCCGCGGCAGGTAGACCTGCTGCTGGTTAATGCCTTTGCCTCACGAATAGCCTGCTGTTGTTATTGAACTCCTCCATTTTGCAACCCGCGCCCAGGTCTTCCCACCGGACCCTTTTACAACAGCCCTGATCTCGGAGGAATTGGTTGCAGCTGCTAATCAATGTTTTCTAGTTCGAAAGACAACGAAGAAACAAGGTCGTAGAAATAGAAATAGTGAACCAGATGACGGTGAATTGGAGGATTGGAACGCACTGTGGAGGAAATTAAATCTGGTACGTCTTTATTGCCAGTACAGGGTATGGATACTTGTTCTAGATAACCTATCCGCATGGTATCCCATCCCTAGTTTTCATTCTGGGTTTTGAAACAGTGAGCTTAGACTATCCATTTGCAAAATTCTATGCGTCGTGTAATCAAAGATATATTAAAATCGCGTTACTGAAAATCTTGTTTCGATCGCAGGTTTCTCATGCCCAATTCTTTCTGAAAATTGGCTCAATTTGCCAGAGCTACACTTCAACAGAACAACATGTGATGTGGGTTCAAAAAATCTGCCTGCATAAGAGGAGAATGTTGAATGCATTGAATTGGGGTTTGTTGAATGCCAGGATTTGAATGCAGGATTTTGAAGATTTTGCCAGGGAATGAACTTGGCAGAAAACCCTTTTGGTTACTGGAAATTTAACACTGGTTGATCATTTCATAACATTTTATTTTGATGTTTTATTGATTTTAATTGGTTCATAGGCAAATCAGAGTATTGGCTATTTTGGGTTTGTTAAAAATCGGACTTTTGGGTTCTGAGGACGCAGTTAAGAGTCTCGCTCTCTGTGACTTGCAAAATTTGAAAATTTTACTACATTAAGCGTACTTGGAAATGGCTGATAAGGTCGTCGCGGAAAATCCAGAGTTGGCTCTGATGGGATCTTGTGTGCTTGTAATGTTGCAGTGGGAGAATCTCGGCCCTGCAGAGACTTGGAACGAATCAGTGAGGAAACCTCACACGATTTGGAGGCCTTTGATGATTGTTCGCATGATATGGATCTGCCAGGAAAGAGGCCAACCTTGGGTGCTTTCATCGAAATATGGATTATGTCGCACAAAAAGGTTCAACGTAGTTAACTAAACTATATGACATATATATTTTTAACGTTCGGTCAGAGTAAAGTTAATATTAAACAATATTTTATATATATTTGTGAACGTTAGGTTAGAGTAAAGTTAATATTAAACTAATTTAATATATTTTTGCGAACGTTAGGTCAAAGTTAATTGGATGATGTGAGGTGAATATCAGGTCTGTTTGAAGGGAGTGAAATTGAACTACAATGTGGCACGTATGAGAGCCTACTTACATGGACTACAGGTGGCTCTCTGAATGCTTCTAGTGGAGGCATCTGGAGAACAACCATCTCTCAGTTCAGTTCTACCCCATGGCGGATGGCAACCCATAACCGCTGAAAGCGGGCTGCGTGATCTCTTGCAAGTGGAATGCCTTAGAAATAGAGTCTCAGTGCATGCAGGGATTAGTCACTTGTTGGTCGATGCATGGAGGGTGAATTCACTGAGAAGGCGTCTGGATCGAGCCACAAAGGGCTGGCTGGGTTGGTTTTGGGAGAGGTTGATTCTCTCCACAGCTTGAAAATATGGCCTTCTTCTTGCCTAAAAGCCATCGTCCTCCTAACATTTTTTAACTGAAGTTGATTACACAAAATTTCAATGAAGTAAAAAAGAGATGATGCATCCTAAAAGTGCTGCAACGATAGAGGGAGCGTATGCCAGAGAGGTTGCACCGGCTTCCATGCCCGGACTGGGACTGGGACTGGGAGCTGACATGATTTCTTCGTCTGCAGTAAAAACAGAGACTCCTGAAAAAAACAATAGAAGAAGAGCAATGTAAGTAGCCGCGGTTGATATTTTGCAGGGCTCCATTTCACGCTGAAACAATTGTAATGCAGGCTATGGTGATACTTCTGCCTGTAGCAGGCATAGAATTTCAGCAGAGTAAATTCTCCCCATAAACTTGTGTTAATTGATCTTCTTTGCCTTCTACTTTGTTCCAACATTCCAAGTACCTACCTTGTCAAATTTGCCTTCTGAGGGATCTTACTGTCAAACTATATGCATTTTAGGATTGATTTGTTTTAGTGGTGTTTCTTCAGGAGGTTCAGAGGATCAAGGCAGAGCATGCAGATGATGTACTGCCTATCATGAATGACCGTGTCAAAGGGATGCTGAAGGTCACACGTGCATTTGGTGCAGGTTTCCTCAAGCAGGTTAGAGATTATCCATTCAGGAATTTACCCAATGCTCAGTGTTAGATCAATCTAGGGTAAACTTTGGTTTCGATCTGTATCAGCTACCTGGGATGTTAGATTAGCTATAATATCATCCATTAAGATTTTAATGACCTTCATGTAAACACACAGAATTTGTATAAACTGCTTATTTTTTTGCATAATTTCAAATATTACAAAGTAAATTTATGTTTGTTTCAATTGCATAGGTCTGCATTTAAGACATCCATCCGTTCAGTTTAAACTTAAGCCTACTCTTACAATGGTATATTATAGCCAGTGAAATAGATTGATAACATCATGCTCTTGGTATGATGGATGCTTATCTTCTTGTGATCGCATCCGAAATGGAATGATGCTCTTCTCGAGCTCTTTAGAATTGATTTTGTTGGCACTGCGCCATACATCACCTGCACACCTGCTCTTCGTTAACATCTTGTTGAAGAGGTCCTCTTTCATGCAGCAAAGAAAGCTGGTAAGGAGACTTAAATGCTTCGAAATAGCTTGAAATAAAGTTATTTCAATAGTGCTATACAGTGTACTTGTTTTTCTGAAGTATTCAACTGGCATATGGATGCAGGGATGGATTTCCATGAGCTTTTAGATACTTGAGCTTATTACTGGCAGAAAACCAATGGGCGAAAGCGAATTTGGAGAGGGCGTGGACATCTGCAGTGGGTGAAGATCAAAAGCTAAAAGCTATTCAGAGCTGCTCATCCAGAAGGCATGGTGAGTTTCATATACTAGAAAACAATTATCGATCTTAATAATGGATTAGGAACAATTTCGAGTAGGAGATTACCTTGATGTCAACCTGATTGATCTGGGCCCTTTGCACAGAAAATATGCAGAAAATAGGTGATCGCGATTGACCGCCTTGCGATGGATGAAGGGCCATTGCAGATGAAGCATAATGGTGATGGATGAAGGGGTGTTGCAGATGAAGCAAAGGGTGAAGGCATTTTAAGGGAGGCAAGTAAATTCGGTTGCTTCCATGCAAATTGACATGGCACTGTAACCATAGTTTGACACGCCAGGGCAATTTCGACATGGCAAGGTGGGCAACAGCCATGGTTTAGCACATATGATATGGAATAAGTATTCCTAACATTAAATGTTAGGAGATTAATGCTAAGGGAAACATAGCATTAGTTCATGAAGCTATTAATCACCTGTACTTTTGCCAATTTTAGCCTAACTTTTCAGCTTGTATACCTCGTACTGAGGCCAAATAAGATGAACATGTTTTTGATTGGTTAAAAGCATAAACAAATAAAAAATATGGTTTTGGTTTTTGTGTCATTCGAAGGAACTGTGTTTTAAGTTGAAAGAGTTTTATGGGTTCTCGTGTCAGACTAATTGTCACCGACCAAAACCGATTGCTATAGTCCCTGCCAGGCCCGGAGGGCAAGGACTAATAAGAGGATTGGGAGAAAAAGACCTGAACGGGAAAGTGAATAAGTCTAACATGACAACCAATACTAGGATAGGTCCATTTAATGGAAGAGGTATAGTCCAAGAACAAGTTGAGAAGAAACAGATTTAGAATCCCGAGAATGCCCAACATTGGTTTTCCCAATGTTACTTTTCTTGTGGAAGCCACTCAACCTTTTCCCTCTAAAGCTTTTACTCCCAACACTCCTGAAAATTGAGAGAGTCATAACACATTCATGAATGTTCATGTACCAAATTGATATGCTATATGTTTAAATATAAATCCACCAAATAAAGAGATTTTCTTGTGGAAACAATATATTCCCTTTGCTTTTGTCTTGGGAAGAAGTGAACAACGGGAAATTTTATGTGATTACCTTTTTTTCTAATAAAACACTCGACTCTTGTAAACACACAACGTCCCCAAAAACCCTTATCTAGAGTCAATTCAGGTTTTAGATAGAATGGAAAGGAGAGATAATATATATATTAAAAGATAAAGTGAAGGTAAAAGTGAAAAAGTTAATAATAAACACAATTAACTTGCGTGAGAATTCTCACATGTCTGCAAAATTGTAACTGCAATAACAGAACAAGCATAACTGAAGTAGAAGATGTGCTTGCATTTCAAAGAAACTGGATCAAACAATGTTTCTTGACCAATGAAAAAGAATGGGAAGAACTTTAGGACACTTCTATAAATAATTTATTCTGCTATTCCCACATTTAAGGATTATACCAATAAAAACACTATGCACTCTAGATTTACTCAAATCTTTGAAGTGAAAATTGTTCATTTTCATGTATAAACATTGGTAATTTGAGTTTGATTGTAAGTTTGGACTTGGACCAATAAAAACACAATACTTTCCCAATTTACTCAAGTCTCTAAGATTACATGTAGATGTATGAACTTGGATAATTTGATATTGAGTTTGAGTTTGAATTGATAGGGATTATAGATAAAAGTCTCTGCACCCATGTGTTAATTCTGATTTAGGAAAATCTGAAATGGATACAATCTCAAGACCCAAAAGTGGCTACCTATAAAAACATGTTGGTGCTTTTCTAGGGGGTATACTTCCACTCTTTCCAGACACCTTTAGGTCTTGGGTCATACACCTATTTCCTTATGTTTGAGAAAGATAAGTTCTTTTAAAATAAAATACAATTTAGGGTTCTACAAAAGAACCAAAAAAGCAGTTTCAACATAGACATTATTTGCAAATAAACTAGTACTCTTTGTAGATCATCACCTAGGTTATTACATTGGAATTATGTTCTTAAAAGTACCATCGAGAGCTAGTCATGTAGCCCTACATGAGTTGAGACATAAATAACCTCATACCGAGGAGATACCTAAAGCATTTCTCGAAATGAAAATATAGTACATAAAATAAAAATCTGATATAGTAAAACTATAAATAACATATCAAAAAAGATAAATCTTGTATGATAAAGTAGAGATGGAGGAAGAAAGACATGCACTCCTATATCATATTATTTTGTCTTGAGATTAATCATTAATATTGAAAATTCTACAAAAAAATTAACCAAATCTTGTTATTAATGTCCAGATGGACAGACCTTGCCCTACTTTTCCAATATCTTACATTGCCATAGCATTTATCACATCATATTTTTACTGAGTCTCCCCCCTCTTTCATCATTGAAAAGTGATCATTAGTCCTTTTACTTGTTAGCAATGCAAGATACTTCCCAAATATAGTGGCAAGGTGTAATTCTAATAATTGTTTTGCACGAGTATTGAAGAAACAATCCACAACATCCATCTCATTCAACAATGATGGAAAGAAGATCCTGTTACACACTGGATACAAATTGGAGTCCATTCAAGTCTTTTTTCGAAGAAAAAATGAAATGACATGAACCAGATGCACAACTTTGAGTTGCTTTGAAAAACTTATGCTACATATGTTGAATACATTTTGATACTTAAATCAAAGTAAGAACATGTAAGTACTTTGAAATTAGTAAGAAACTAAATCAAATTTAATTCAAGTAACCTTTGAAAAAATGCTTTATAGAGTCCAGAACAAAGCGGCATGAAAATCAAATCAATTTGTATTAATTTAGAAGCAATGGAAATTGAGTGTGACCCTGAGTTGTATTTACATGGTTTCTAGCCTTCGAAATAACAATATATTTTGACATATGTAGATGCATCTCTAGTGTCCTCAATATAAATGAGTTTTGCTAGGAAAAAGATTATGAATGTAGTGTAGGGATAGGAGAACCAAGTGAAATTTATACTTTCACATAGGAGAAGAGAGAAATTACTTCTTTTGCAAAATACTGAGAACTCATAGAAATTATGCATATGAAGTAAAGATTCGCTATTAAATAAATTCTTCTTTTTCAAGAGAAGAAAAAAATTAAAAAATTGTAAATAGAAGCTAATTAAATCATTCTCTCCTAACGGGAAAATAAAAGCAGAATTTACAACAATGAAAAACAATTGTTGGAAACTATGTAATGATTCAACTGAAATAGGGGATTTTGTTGTCTTTTTGTTGGAAACATGGGATTTCATTCTCTTTTTCTTTTTCTCTGCGTGTTAAAAAATGCATATTTATTGAACCGATGTTTTATGAAAAGGAATGATAGAGTCTTCTAGAACGTACCTAGACAGTAGGTGCGGCATGTCCTACCAACACCATCTCCCTCTGCGTTAATATCTTAGACCTCACTGGAACTATTTCATTCATCCAAAGACATACATGTGTTGCTTTGCTTGTGGCACTTAGTAGTGTAGTGCTTGAAAAATTTCTCCAATTTCTTAAATTCAACGTAGGAGACTCCAAGGAGTCGATCCTAGTGCCTTTGAATGTACTCCAACTACTTCTTGCAGATATTCATCGACGAATCCTCCCAGTGTACATACAATAAACCAAAATTCCTATAGTTTCACCAATAGGAAGCTTTCATGTTCAATTATTTTCATATTTATCTAGAACTGTTAGGATATTCCGACACATAGGAAATAGTTAAGTTCAAGTTGGTCTAGTATAGAGTTAGGTATAGAGTTAGGTAAAGTGTGTTTCTTTACCATTGTACATTTTGTAACTTACAATCCGATGGTCACGATATGTAGTGATCCGACGGTTCATTCTCTCCTCGGTATTACCGACACTTGATCCGTGGCTGGACACCCGATTGGTCCATGAATTCTATTTAAAGCGCATGGAGGGTCATTTGTAGGTTAACCGTGCATGAGAGAAGCTTATGTAAATTTTCATTCTTTTATTAATAAATTGCCTGTAGTAGCCACGTTGGCGCAGGCCATGGACTGTTTCCCTCTCTGAGGGTTTTAGCCACGTCAAAATACTGGTGTATTGATCTGTGATCTATTTGTGAGCGGTGTCCTTTTGGTGTCCTGTCTGAGGATCTTACCCTGTAAATTCCTACATGGTATTAGAGCTATTTGAGGGCCGCATCCGTTGGTGATCCAAATCTGAAGCCGGTAGAACTGCATGCGGCTGTCGTTTCCTAGATCTACTGTTTCTGACTGCTTTCGGGCCGAGAGGACTGCTCTGTTGTGTTCGGAGCATCTGTTCCAGTGAGGAACCCCCTTCGTTTCACGCGAAAAGGTTTCCGGTAGCCCTATCTGCGTCATTTTTAAGATCTGGAGGTATACAGTCTTTATTTGCAGTTTACTGTTATTTTCTCTCTGCTTATTTCGGTTTCGGTTTATTTAGTTTTTTTTTTAACCTGATCTATACCTTTCATTTCTGCGTATGCTCTTTGCCCCGCGACTCTCTGTGATCTGGGCAAATCAGAAACAGAAAGGAAGGATTTTTTTTCTCATGCGTATGCTCTTTTCCCTGCACCTTAGTGTGATCTCGGAAAATCAGAAACATTGAGAAAAATATTTAGTTTTTCGGCGAAAGCTATTTTTTTTAAATATTTAGTTTTTTGGGTAAAGCTAACTTCGAGCCATAAGGTTCGTTTTTCTTTGCATGTCCGTGTTGGGTTTTGTGTTTTGTGTTTTGTAGGGAAAAAGAGGTTTCTCAAGGCAGGCACGCAAACCAAAGCCCCCCCTCCCCCACCCCCCCTCTCTCTCTCTCTCTCTCTCTCAAATTTTTGTATAGATCAATTGGTTCAAAGTTATTTTAAGAGAGTAGAGGTCTTGGGTTCAAATCTCCATTTTGTGGGGGCGTTTTTTTTCCATTCCCGCACATTCGCGCACTTTGCCGGCGACTTCAACAATTTTTTTTCAAAAAGCCATAACTTCTTCATCCGGAATCCTTTTTCAGAGCCGTTTTTTTTAAAACAGCCTAATTTTTCGAGATCTATCCATTGGAACACTTACTTTTAGCATCTTCAGCTTCAGTTTTTCAAAAAAAAAATGGAAAGTCCATGCCAAGTCATTCTTGACAGCACTAACTATTTCCAATGGGCATCATACATGGAAGATTTACTTAGAAGTAAAGGTCTCTACAGAATAGCCACGGGCCAAGAGAAGAAACCAACAGATGAAGACAAGGTTCAAAATGGGAAAATAGACAAGATCAAGCACGTGGTTTGATAGGGATGTCTATTTCTCCTGATCTTAAATTCCATATTGCAGAACTTGATACTCCTCATGAAGCATTGGACCAAATCACTAAA
>APFE030914348.1:0-13642 GCA_000404065.3 Pinus taeda | reverse complement strand
GTTGCTACCCGAAACTATCACTCGTTCCTCAAAGATGAGTCTCTTTTAAGCTCTTTTTAGACTCGTAAAATATAAAAATATTGTCGAGCAAGTGCCATCCATCCTTTATATTTTAATCTTTTTAGACCCGAGGGATCATTACACAAAAAGATCAAGCGCTTGTCTTTTTCGGCTCGTTAAAGTGATCGGAAAAGTCATCCCTTTCGTATTATTTTATACTTTTTCGGACTTAAGGGATTATACTACGAAAAAGGATTACTGGAGTTTCCTTTTCATCTCTTTTCGGACTCTCTAAAACTGAAAAGGATCGAGTTATCTTTGTCATTAAACTCGTTAAAACAATAGTGACAAACTTGTCCATTACAGACAAGAGTGAGTTTCACTGTCACTAGGCTCACTAAAACATAGCGACAGGTTTGCCCGAAGGACAAATTATAGAACAAGCGTATGTTATACTCCTCAAGCTTGACAAAAATAAAGAGGTAGTGGTCAACAATGACTGGGGAAAAATTGGGAAGAAAACTTGAAGAACTTCATTGGTAGCAAGTCAATCTTGAACATGACACTTTCACTCTGTCACCATGATAGAGTTGGGTTGGGTTATTCTGTTCACCAGTCATATCACCATTGGTCCTTCGTACCATCCATTTTTGGGGTTAACACTACCAATCCATTTTAGTGTCTCCGATATGTTCAAGAGAAGTCGCTTAGAGAATTCACTAGCCTAGCTAACATCTCATCTGCTACAATACCTTCACGCTTCATTCTTTCATGACCGCCACCCTGAACCTTGTATCATCAAATCGTTTTCACCTCCACAAAATCATTTGCTCTGTTCTGTGTCGTAGATGTGGGATTCATTAAGGCCCTCCTACGATGGGTCACTTCCTGTTGACATTAGCTCATTATCCAAGAAGTCAACTTAGGAACAACCCTTTCAGTACTTTGAATCTTGCATGCCTCAATGGCAAGTTTCTCACTTCCGGCGACAGGTTTACATCAATGGCCTTCGACCGAAAGATTTTGGGTGGTGTTTGACATCGACTCATGTATTCACACCACATGAGTTGTACTACAGTACCTTGAGGGTCATTATCATTATCGGTGATTCCTCTCACACCTGTTAACAACTTACATCATTGGCTAGTAATCAGGTGATGTTTTTCCATGTTCGACATCAATACATCTTTTCACATGGATCGACTTGTACTTCGGGCAAAGATTAAACGAGTTTGAAGACCTTGGATCTAGTTTAATCCATCCGAGCTGCAATATATTCAGGAAAGATAAAGACATCAAATGTACATCATAGCTGCATAGATAATCATCCAAGCTAAGGGATGATGGCTCTACCAAAATCATTAGTCTACCACACAAACAATTGTCTGTCCTATGTACATGAAAATGAATTTATAAAGCTGAGCATAGGAATGCTCAACTCAGCTAGATCATGAAAATATTATGAAGATAATGTATTTTATTATATCTTATTACAAGTCACCTTCCAGTTCGAAAAACCTTAGATCCTCATGATAAAGCATTTCACTCGACATCAGAAGATTTACGACCTCATGCTTTAAGGGGGCCCTGTTATAAACATATTTGGGCACTACAATCCCAGTCACATATGTCCATAAACCAAGGGATTCTAAACCCCTAAAAGTGTTGTTTCATACCCTAAAGGAACAAGGTCAGCTGATTACATCATTTCCCAAAAGTTCTCCCTGAAAAACTGCTTAGAACTGGTCAAAACTCGACCATACATACTGCTCCATGTCGAGGATGCAATGCATCTCACCTGTTACACATAGAGGGTGTGATGCATACTGAAAAGCCCTTCTATAGGGTGTGATGATTGAGAGCAGACAAATGGCAGAGGCAGTTTACTAGGTGGAAACCCTAAGAATCTTCTAGAAACTACTCATTTGACACTTGCCTCTCTAAATTCGTCCAGGTATGAGCAAGAGATCATGAAATATCCAAGTGGAACCAAGAACTATTAGAGAAATGACACTAATCAAAATCCCAGAAGCTAACTCACCCACCTACAAATATCTATATATGGATCCCTCATCCTAGAGATCCAGGGGCTGGAATTTTGTATTTTGTAAGGAAGTGTTGTTGGTTTCTCTATGAAACATTGTATTGTTGGGTGATCTAGATTTTCATGAGGTGAAGAGGGCTTTCATGCTGGGAGGATGGCGCTAGATCAGACAGCTTGGTTGTAATTCTCTCTTCTACTACTATATCAATAAAGTTATTTGAGTTTTCCTCCATATTCTTGTATATTTCTAAATCTTGTATTGGTTTATGCATTTGTATGGTTAATATACATCTGATCCTATATTATTTATGGTTATAGATCTCTATGCTTTGATGGTATTATGTTGTTTTGACTCTGCAGGTGTCCTTTGAAGCGGGACAAGTGAGGAAAGAGTGGCGAAGCTCTGTCAAAGGGGGGAGGAAAAAAGCAAGGAGCCAAGTGAAACACTGAGGTTGGTACTCTCTGCTTCTCTCTCATCTATCTTTCATAAAGGAAAACACAAGTAACTTTAGTTTGTTTGTTTCTAAGATAGCTACCCGTCTTAGTGGGACTAGCAGCTCTAAATGGACACTAGTTTTCCCGATAACATGGTATCAACTTGCCTAAGGAAAACCAGGTCCGTTGGCCACTGATCAACATCATATTTCATCCAAAATTTAAACATTTTAAGTATAATCATCCTTGCTAAGTTTTCTACTGTATCTATTATTTGCTTAATTTTTTGACTTGTAAATTAAATTCTATCCATCATAAAAATAAATAAATAAATAAATAATTCTACTACTCTGCATCAACCATCAAGTGAATCAATAGGATTTGGGTCCTTGGCACTCGACCCGAGCACTTAGTTCTATAGCAAGGTTTGGATTTTTTTTTTTCGATTCGCCCAAAATGGAGGTTCTGGTGGTATTGCTATACCTGTACCACCTGTATCTCCTTTTGGATATTCTTTAAACTTGGATCCTCCTAGCGAACTTTCACTGATTCTTCTTTGTCCTTGTATGTTGCCATGGCCTTGACCACTAGTCTCTTCATCACCTAGTACTATTGGATGGTCTATCTGAATATTGTTTGATGACATCTGGTGTGCCCCAGATCTACGATCAGTGGCTCCCAGTCCTTTACTGGAAGCACTTCATTTGCTGCTTTGGCATTTAGCTCTGCCTCCCATGTTGATGTTACAGATTTTACTTGTGTTGGAGTTCCTGCATGGTATTCATGCATTAAGTTTTGCATGCATTCGCTTCCCATTTTCCTTCCCCTTTTTCGCCGGGTTTTGCTCGTCGATGCCACCGAGGCCTTCATTTTCTTTTCGGCCTATTTTCTAGCAAGATGACCACCTTTTCTTCCCTGCCTCACTTCTACCTTCACCATATTTTCCTTCTGCAATTCTTTCAGCCCTCACTCCTCACTCATTCTTTCCTGTTCCTAGTGTCAGAGTGTTAGAGTGTCAGACTCAGAGTGGTAGATGAGTTAAACATACATGTAATGTTAACATAAGTGCAAACATTATTACCAATCTAGATTTCATTCATGGCCTTCTTCCTTTCCTTGTAATTCATCTTTTCATAGTAACAACTTTGAGCTTGCTTTTGACTACTTAGGTACCCACTTTTCCCTTCATATCTTTCCTTGATCCTTGCTACATGCAACAGTAAGGGAGGCATTTCCCTCCTTCACTCTAATCCCCCTTGGGGTCGACAAACTGGGTTCCAAGCTGAGGTCCAAATCCGCTTTGGGTTGTTGGCAAGAAATTTCTGGGGTTATCAAAGCAAGAATTGCATAAGTTTGGCTCAATTTCAGTAGCTAATTCTGACCCACTCAAATTGGGATGCCTCGACACCTCCCTCTTTCCTTTAAGAGTTTCGACATGCCCCTATAGTCCATCTTGAATTAGGATGACTAGGATAGAATTTTGTTGCCCACACAAAATTCCCCCCCTCATCCATACTTTCAGGCCTAAACCCCATCATACCACCATTTCCTCCAGACAATGCTTCCCATGGTGACCATACCTGTTGCACTGGGGTTCCAATCTCCCTCCTCCCTACTGATACCTTATTGCCTCTCAAGATTACCTGATTGCCATACTAAGACCCATTGGTCAGGCTTCCGACAATTACTATTCCCCAACATCCCTTTCCTACCCCTTGGGGTTTGCGTGCCCCCCACTAGCCGGACTAGCCAGGCTGAGCCTATATTCCTTTTCCCATACCCCCCTCGCACCCGCACTGGTTCTAGAGACTACCATACCCCCGCTGGCTACCAAAGGAGCCATAACCTCTTCTCAATCCCAGGCTATTGATTTTTAATGTGTCAATTGCCAATTTAATTCCCCAGGATCTGAGAGTCCCTCCTAACCCTCCATGAATCCCCTCTTTGCCCCCCAACCTTCCATAAAATGTGGCAAATACATATCGAGACATTAATAATAGAAAATTGAGCCAAAATTATCGCATTCTTCTGTATCTTACAACAATTAAGAAACCAGACATCAACAACATGCAACTAGACCAACATTTTCCAGAAACTTTCTACACGACCCTCATGCGATGCCAAACTCGCCTCCAAGCATGCAACATTGATTCCAAATCTAGACTTAGGTAGGCTTGTGTTACATACCAGTCTCTTTCCAGGGAGATGAAGGTGAAATCCAACTGTCGATGAATGCCCCTTCTCTCATAGTCCTAGTTCTCCTCTTGACTTCGAATCTTGTCACATCGCTCTTGTTCCCTTCTCAGACCTTACATGCATACACTATTCTCCCTCACCACCTTTCTGCCTTGAAATTTAACCCACCTACCCATTTGTTCTCTCGAGGTTGCCCCCACTTGCGTCATTCCCCTGAGACCTTCTATCGCATTCGTGTCGGATCCTTGAATGGCCGCCCATGTACCCTAATCATTCGTCCTTCTATAACGTGAATGAACCCCGTTCAAATCCGATCTCCCTTCACACCCCGATCAAGGGTTAAAATTTAATTTTATTAATGCTAATATTTTAATTTAACTTTATTAAACTAAAATTATCAATAAATCTTAAATTTTAATATTAATATATAATATTAAACCTAGCAATTTAAATTTTTTTAAACTTATAATTTATAAAATTGACTCAACTTTTTATGTAAATTCATAAATTTAAATTACTTTTAAATTTATTATTAAACTTTAATTTATTAATATAATCTTAAACTGAATATTATTAAATCTAATATTAAACTTAATATATAATATTTTAATTAATATATAAATAGATATGTTTTAAAACTAACATAAATAGAAGATTTAATAATTAAAAAGAATGCTCTTTCATCTTTAAAATAACTAAATTAAAATTTCCCTATTTACCATTTTTTTCTTTTAAAATAATCATTGCCAAGTATACCTAAATAGGTTCATATCATAAGGTACATGAGTGTTTCCATTTTCCAATCGATTCAATTTAAGTTGTGGGAGTGTTTCCATTTTCCAATGGATTCAATTCAAGTTGTGGGTAGTTTGAGCTGGAGTAGTTTCTTTTAATGTATTAATTAACACAATTACATTAAATATATACTTTTTTTAATAATTAGATATATAAATAATCATATTTTTAATTCACGATTACAAATTTGATAGGTTTTGTCACCCATGTTCTAATTAATAGTAAAGATATTAATTCATTTAAATAATAAAATAACTTAACCATTACAATAAGCATTTCATTGATCAAATGAATATACAGGAATTGGCAGTTACACATTTGGTACTTTTTGTCTGCCACTTAGCGAGTGTTAAATGATTCAAAGAAAACTAGTATTTTATTTAAAATAATAAAATAAATTAACTCTATGATCTTTAGTTTGTAGTGTGTGTGTGTGTGTGTGTGTGTGTGTGTGTGTGTGGCTAGATACTTAAAAGGTCTAAGTCTGAGATATTTTAAAGACCATTGGATTGCAACTATAATAGTTAAATTTTCATATTTATCTTTCGCATTAAAATTATCGTAATTGTAGTCTTATCTAATTATAAATTTGTATCTAATAGTGGTCTCTTGTGGTGGATCAATCTATACAGTTGGATCAATCTTGAGCTCACATTAATCTATTTTAAATTGTAGATCACTTATCTTTGTCTTATGTTCACCCGCAACTTCTTCTGAATTTAGTATTCTACTGCTCAATTTGTAGGAGGAGCACTTTGCACGTAGGTGGAGCACTATGTGTACATATAGAGACATTTCATGTTTGAGTTAGGATTGAAAGAAATGGGACTTTAGTAGAACTTACATACATTTTAAGTTTTTCCATTCATATGATAATTCGAAATAAATGGACGGATGGAAGGCACTTGAAATGATAATCTCCATCCATTTTAGGATTTGGTCTTACTATTTAAATAGTTTCATTTAATTTGACGTTATTTTAGTTTTCATGTGATTTTAATGTTGATTTTATATCATTATAGAGATCAATCCACAAAGAAGAAGATTCAAACATTTCTTTGGTTGATCAATGCCAAATTGAAGCATTTATTTGGTTGATCAATGCAACATATGAGCACATTCAAGCTTACCATAAATTTCCTACTTATTTCACTCACTATATTTTTTATTCACAAAGTAAACATTATATATTTAAATTTAGACCGCCAAAAGTTGTAACCTCATCCTTCATTCAAGTATCATTGTTGAGCAATGCTACATGCATTTCCCCTTTGAAATTCGTGCTTTCCATATTACAAGTTAGTTAAAGGCATGGTTGGTGAAAGCGAGAATGAAAATTAGTGGTAGCTAACTTATGACAATGAAATTTGGGTTTCGGTTTTGGTGAACCAAAATTTGATGTTCTATCTAGATTTTGGGGATTCCACCAAAAAAAGCCTTGTATGTATTTTTGGTGCAGATTATTATTATATCGAGTGGATGGGATATTGTAATTATGTCAATGTAATACATTTATGACATAAGGTTGGAATGACGGTTTTGGCCATCCAAAACCTTAGTATATAAACATGCCCAAGTTGCAAAGTATATGTTAAGGCGTGATTGCTAGAAATGAAATGATGATTTTGGCAATACGAAAACTTAGTGTATAAACACACCCAAGTTGTAAAGCATATGCAAGGTATTAACAAAGGAAAACAATGTTATGATTTCTACCATTTTAATGATTGTATTGGGATTTGAGACGACAAACCTTTGTCTTTTATGGCACCACTTGACCATCACATACTAGGACATCAATATCCATTAATACGGTAGACACATGCATATGATGTCTAGAATTTTTAACTAGATGTGACAAATTGTTGGTTTGACATTGCATTTTTGGTACCTTATACCTATGTTATAATTATCCATTTAGACTTATTTGTTTTTGAATTTACCTCTACATTTTTTTTTCCTTTGAACTTTGTGTTTTTCTCCCTTATGGTTTGAATTAGGCATCACCCATTTCATTATTTTTATGGGAAGGATTTGATTGAGCATATTTGTGATTCTAGTTTTCTTTATTGTTTTGACTATAATTTTACTATGGATGGAAGTTAAGGTGGATGACATATCTAATCCCTCTCACACAAGATATTAGAGGAAGCATTTGGTAGCACTATTCATGGGTTTTATTCTTTAAACTATAAGATAATTGATTTATTATTGTCTAGTTTTTCCTAGTAGAAATTTTCCGAGGTAAATCATGTATATTGTTGCTATGTAATATAATTTGTTTTTTTTTAATATTTTCTTCTAATATCAATTTAAGTATTAACACAATAAAAATCTAAGTGAAAAATGAAATAACCTTTTATTTGGAATTTAATGATATAATTTTTAGTAATATTGTGATTTTTCCTTATTTAAAATGCATTTTATATCCATAATGATGATGATGATGATAATGGTTAACGTCCACTGAGTCCAACTTGGTCTATCGGACCTATAATTTTCTTAGTTTTTAATTGTCTGGCTCCTCATCTTTCTTGGCGAGATTGGTGTTGTAGCTTTCTTTTTTTCTCTACAGTCTTCCAACATCCTTTATCTTGCATCTCCTTCATGTCTTCTGGTTCTTGGGACATTGGTATCTTAGCTTCGTGATCTATTGTGTTCGTTCTTTTGAAGATAGTCGAAGAAGAAGTTTGGTCAAGGAGATTTGCTTTGCTGTTAAATGAAGATTTATTTTGTGCAATATTCGAATCCTCATAACTGTTGATGCTTGAGGGGTTGTCGAGTTCACTTTTTTGTTGTTGGGCATGGATTTCTCCCTGCTTGTCTTGAGAGTTGTTTCTTTCTTGCCCGATTTCTTGTGATTCAGAGTTTTTTCTAGAGTATTCTTCTTTGATGACAGTGTAGTGTTTTTTTCGTGCTCCTTCCCACCATGTAGATCTGTGGTGGTTTTTTTTAACATAATTTTTTTGAGAGGCTTTTGGACAATTTTAGGCTAGATGGTCTGTCTCAAAGCAGGATCGACGTCGGAAGAGGACACTTTCATAATCGAGTTTCTGGTTCCACACATAGTCTTTAATTGTTAGGTTTATTTCAGCTCAGAATATGGCGCTAAAGTCCATTTCCACACAAATGCGTGCATAGGTGGTTTTGGAATATTCCTCTGTTTCTAAGAACCTGCGATAAAATTTCCCAATTGCATTTCCAATGGCTTTTAGTGAGGAGAGATTCCAGAGATGCAAGGGTAGGCTTAGCAATCTCACCCAAATTGGTGTTGAGGTTATGACTATTGTTGAGGGATCGAATGATGGGTTCCATGATTTCATGAATAGGAGTGAGTTTTCCCAAAACTAAGGGCCAGAATCTAGAATACATTGTCTTCTTTCAGGATTTTCAAAATCTACTATAAAGAAACCGCTAACACAAGGGTAGATATTAATTTCATCAGAAATGACAGGCTTCCATACCTTCGAGATCCAATTTTGGAGAGTTGTCAGCTATGGCCATAAACCATTCAACCGGTAGATTAGGGCACTTTCAGAAAACTTCAGAGCCTCATCGAGTGAGGCCTGGACCACCTGGACAGTGGGAGCTGGGGCTTCATTGACGATATGGGTAGGAGCTTGCCCTCTAGAAGTGGATGGAACTAAGCCAACAACTATTTTTGCGAAGCTCGGAGCCATATCTTACTTGCATGTAGAACCCAACTGCAGAGAAATAAGGCAAAAGATTAGATCTAGATCTAGCCGCAAAAGATAGATTAGATCTAGATCTAGCCCAAAAAGATTGAACAGGTGGCTTGTCTATGAAATTGGTTGTTGCCTTTGATAACCCCACAACGTGAGACAACGGAGAGTGTCGAAACACAACGTGGGAGCCGAGACCCAACGACAAAGAAATAAGGCAGACAATTAGATCTAGATCTAGCTACAGAAGATTAGATCTAGAACCCAGCTGCAGAGAAGATTAGATCTAGAACACAACCGTAGATAATAAATAGATTTATTATCATAAAATAACCCGTATACCACTCGAACTATGTAGAATAAACAACTTAAACCTATAATAGTTGTATTTTGAAAACAAGAAAAGAAAAGAAAAAATTATCTATTAATTAAACTTTGTTTAAAATAAATTACTAAATTCTGCTCCAAGCTCTGTTTATCCTATGGAGTTTAGTTCCATTCCTTCATCCCTTCGTTCGCATTGTGAATTATGAGAAGTGCAGGTGGCTGGATGAATGACAATGACTGGTGGTGTTCTTGTCATCTGAGCATAGCCATGGTTTGAACTTCAATTAATAATCACAGCAAATCGAGTTTGCCATGGCTTATTCTTTTGTTTGTAATTCGAAGATGAGGTATACTTTGACATCCATTATCACTTCACTGTTGCTGGTGTAATCACGGAAATGGCCATTTAAATGCTCAGGTATACTTTGACATCCATTTTCACTTCACTATTTTTGTAATTTTTTTACATTACAGTACTGCTGGTGTAATGACGAAAATGGCCATTTAAATTTCAGGGGAAATGCTGCAATACACACGAAAATGAAAAGAATTAGGCAAAGAAGAAGCGTTGCAAATGCATCGATTGCAATAAACAAATTACAATGGTTATCACTCAGGTATACTTTGACATCCATTTTCACTTCATTATTTTTGTAATTTTTTTACATTATAGTACTGCTGGTGTAATGACGGAAATGGCCATTTAAATTTCAGGGGAAATGCTGCAATACACACGAAAATGAAAAGATTCTGCAAAGAAGAAGCGTTGCAAATGCATGGATTGCAAGAAACAAATTACAATGGTTATCAACTGTATAAAATATTTATGAGTAAACAAATCTGCATTTATATTTTTGCTCAGCCATTGGTAGCTCGGACAGAGGAACTCCAGGCCGTCCAAAGATGATCGACGTTGATGTCTGAAAACATCCAGCGCATTAAACTTTCGCTGCTGCTCAGGTTCTCTGCCTTCACCGTCATTTTCTTCGAATGCTAGTGGAACAATCTGCTTCAATTTAGGTGATTTCTTCGAATGCTCCTCTCACCTTTGACTTCTTTCTCAGTTGCTGCATCTAATTCTTGACCAGCAGACTCTTCTTTAGCATTTTATTGCATATCTGTGGTTTCAGCATGGCCGGCCCATGGAGGAGGGTTAATAGCATTGCTGCTATCAAAGTTCTTTTCCTCCTTGCTGGATCTGGAACCGTCGCAGTGCAGGCGCTTCCTTCGGCGCATTAAGCTACTCTGGCCTTCCCTGGCCTCCTGCTTTTGCTGTTGCTCAGCCTTCACCATCGTTTTCTTTCAATGTAAGTGGAACAATCTGCTTCTATTTAAGTGATTTTTTTGAATTCTCCTCTCAGTTTTGGTTCTTTGTCCGCTGGTGCATCTAAGTTTTCACAGGCGGACTCACCTTTAGCATTTTTTCTTGCAGATCTGTGGTCTCAGCGCGACATGCCCATGGAGGAGGAATAATAGCTTTGCTGCTATCAAAGTTCTTTTCCTCCTTGCTGGATTTGAACCTTCGGGTGCAGGCTGCCGCTGTCGCAGCCATGTGTTCAAGCAAATCGACAGCCTTGCGTAAATTCTTTGAATCCTATCTTTAAATTAATTAAATTCTTTGATGCTGTGGTGTTTTAGGCTAATTCTGATGTGGCGCATAGCGCTAATGTTCGCTATGCTCATGAATTCTTTTATGTTTGGGTTCATAGTTTTATGTATAGGTTACACTCATAAAGAAACCGTAGGATTTTCTTTTACAGAAAATATTATCTATGTACTGCAAAACATCTTTATCTCTACAGTTTACGAGTACATTGAAATTTAAATATCTAGTTTCTGAATTTTTGTTGTTTGTTATTTTCTCACAGTTATAAAAGAATTGCAGATGGTTTGATTTTTCTCAGGTATAAAGGAATTGCAGAGGGTCGAATGTTTTTGACGGATTTAATTTAATTTAATATGTGGTAATTCCTTTTCTCTTATTGATTTGATTTAATTATATTGGGATGCATTTTCAATAGCATATTAATTTGTTCACTTGAATTTAAATTGAATTTTTGTTGTTAGAGATAGCAAATAATTAGGGAGTTATTTAAATTTAAATTTATTTTTTTTCATAAATATCGAACTTAACCTCAAATATATAAAATTTATCAATATGCCATTAGAACTGGCATAACTGTAGCTACACTAGAGAATCCTACACCTTTTGATCTCCCTTCCCCACTTTTGTATCCCTGCCCCATTCCCTCATTTCATCGGAAACCACATTCAATTTTTATAATAGAACATTGGAAAAACACTTTGATCTGTGGCCCAATAGTTCTAGTGAAACATTTGGATGAATATATCCCTCAGCTGTAAATAGCGGTCTTATCGTGGGAGTAGCCAGCACCAATTTCATGAAAAATGCCACCAATCTCGAAATCATTCAATGTTGACAGAGCTCTATCGATTCTGTTTTGATACCCACCCCAGCCAACATAAAACATAATCTATTGGGATATAGGATCACAAATAAGACCAATCCATGGTCATCTTATTCTTATTAGTTCTTAGAGAGCCCATAGTCGCTCTTCTCCCAGGGGAATACCTACCTACCTATCTAAAATGTTTTCTTATGAATTTGCTTGCTACACATCTACCTAGTTGCCAGACAGACACAACAAAATTTGTTAAATTATATGCGTAATAGATATGGCACAATGCTAGTCTGTTTCCGAGTGAGGGAAGGGAAATAAGCCGTTCAATCAGTTTCTCCTCGTCCATCATCTAGAAAATGAGTTTTGTCCCCTCTCGATTGTTAATTCCTATTTGCGTCTAGAATGGTATGAATATCTAGGTTCATGAGAAGCTCCCAAATTATTTGCATCCCACCAACAGGTGTTGATGCACAAAGCTTTCATGCTAGTGTTTGAGAGGCCCCACTTTATATACACAATTGTGACGTGTTCTGTGGCTAAAGGACCTCAAATCCCAAATCTCCATTTTTCGATTAATAAGGTAATGTGTAGTGCCTTAAGTAATAATAGTAGGGCCCATCGGATCATACATGCAAAGGTTTCGGGTTAACCAATCTATACAGCTCACCCTTTCATGTCGATCCCAAGAAGCATGGGGAAACATCCAATTCTATGTTTTAAGGGAAATTTTTGTAGGTAAGCATGGGCAAGGGAGGTTTGACTTCCCAAGAGATAGATGTCAAGTCAAATCACCCATGTCCCCCCTTTTAGATTCCCATCTCGTGGTATCATAGTACTATTGTTGTTTCTTATGCAACATTTTTTTATTATATTATGATATATTTTTTTTTGTGAATGCTTTTACATAACATAAGCACACGATGGAAACATAACAACCACACCATAATCCTAGCCCATCATTGGGACTCATACACATTCACTATGACAATTCCTACATGTACATGTTAATTTGTATTTATATTCTATTGAATGTCAATTTCAATTTCAAATTTCTATTTCCATTTCTATTTTTTATTTTATTTATCTCCATTACCACATTAGAAATCGAAATAGACACATCTAGACATACAATTACTGAGTACATTGATCATCACAAGTTATTTAATTGATTGAGTTTACGAGTGGAAAAAGTCTACATGTCAACTACACAATTTGTTCAAGGGTACCGAGGTGTGAATTGACAATAAGACCTAGTTTTCAATGATCGTTTTCTCACATGTGTTATCTTTCACTATTTGTTAACTCTCTCTGTACATAATTGGATTCATTAGAAGAGTCAATTTCAATTTCTCTTTAATGTCACCTTCATATTTTGTCACATTGATTTCCTTGGACATCTCAATTTTTAATGAGCTTATTTTAAGGTTCATGTGATTTTCAATCACATTGATTTTAGTGTACATCTCAGTTCTAATTCTATTTCAGCTTTGTTCAATCTCTAGCGCATTGATTTCAATGTACGTGTGAAATTTTAACACATTGATTTCATGTACATTGCAATTTTTAATTTTATTTCAATTTGATTTTAAAGTACATGTCAATTTCTATGACAATTCCTACATGTACATGTTAATTTGTATTTATATTCTATTCAATGTCAATTTCAATTTCAACTTTCTATTTCCATTTCTATTTTTTATTTTATTTCTATCTCCATTACCACATTTAGAAATCGAAAT
>APFE030914346.1:0-25648 GCA_000404065.3 Pinus taeda | reverse complement strand
CATATTTATATATATATTTTTTTAATTTGAATCTCTAACATTTTATAAAAAAAACATATAATCTTAACAATGATTTTAGAGGTGTCAGAAGACTACACGTTCAAGCAGCATCATGGGCAAGTTATACGTTTTGGAAAACTGCGGAAAGGTTGGGCAGGATGTGTGGGGCACTGCACGAATGGGCAGAGGTCGCACTAATGTTGCAGCAAGATGCACAATTTTGGTGTGCGGTTTGTTTAGCAACCAGGCAACTCCCACAATGTTATAAATTGTAAACTTCGTATATTGTTTACCTAAGTTTGATAAGCTTTGGGAAAATTGTTGGGAGTTATAGCTTATTATCCTAACTATGTTTTGTACAACATAACATATATAACATATTGTTCATTGTTATTTATAGTTATCGCACAATGAAGTTAATTAAAGCAAATATGATTTTCGTGTATAAGTGACAATTTTTCCTTCATATATTTTTAATATTTTTTAATGTAACGTTAGGTTAGGTGACAATATCATCTTCCACATATACATATACGCTGGGACTCCCTCATATACTGGGTTACAGAGGGCCTCTCTGTGCAATAACATAGGAGGCATTACAACATCTCTTCTTGGAATGATGATCCTATTGACACAATAATTAACCATGTAAAAAATCAAATTCTCCATTATTAATGATGGAAAGTTATTATTAAACTCCTTGTTATTGGATAGAAAATCAATTTTTTATTGTTTTATAAAAAATAAAATATATATATATATATGTACTATTTTACACCTATAATCCATTGCTGGGAAAAATATGTCAACTATACACCATTATAAAAAAACATGTAAATCCAAATAACTCCAAAATAATAGGAATATACTTCTTTACTTAGTAAGCAACGCACTGAAATAAGCAGCACACGAAACACACTGAAAACAAGTAAAAAATATATATTTGGCCTTAAAAATTATATAGTGTAATTTATATGGGTGAAGGTAGCATTTAAAAAAATATTCGTGAATACACCTTTTTGCTGGAAAATAATGCTTTTCTTTGCACTGTGTCAACGTGTAATATAAGATTCTACGTTTCCCTGATTCGGCTTTCTCAAATCTTCAACGGCGTTTTTTATTGGAAATAATAAAAATTCTGACCATTTTGCACGGAAAGGATCCGAATCTTCTCCTCCCGCGGCTATCTTTTCCTCCCTTAATGCATTGCATTTTGACTTCATACCCACAAGTATATATATATATAGAAGCGAGCGGCTATTGTCCATTCATCAAATAAAATCGCATAGCAAAAGTGTAGTGTTATGGCTGAGATTTCTTGCTCTGTTTCCACCAAATTCAGCGATGAGTCTTCCATCCCTCGACGCACTGCCAATTACCACGGAAACGTGTGGCACGATGACTTCATACTTTCTCTGAACTCGCACTCGCCCTATGGGGTATACTTTCAATCTCTCTCTCATGGGGCCGATTTTTAGATTTGTCATCCGCTCTTTCCTTTGCTTTTAGTCACATATTTGTAGCTCTTTCTTTTAGATATTTTTGGGGGCTTGTTAAATTACGTTTACAGGTAAGTCGTTTTCAAAGACGAAGAAATTTAGTTTAGCGATTACATATATCTGCACATCGATACTTTGGGGTTGTCTTCTATTCGTTCGTTTAGAGCTGACTGTTTGAGCTGAGTAGATATTGGAACCAAAAGGGTATCGCGGTGGGATCAAGAGATTTTCTCAGCAAAGATCTGAACACTACAGCTTTAGGTTTTCGGGCTCTCCGACTGCATCGTTATAACGTATCAGCAGGTGGTATAAACGCTATTGATTTTACATAGGTAGAATATACCCTTTTAATGTGGTCGGAAAGTACCAAGTGAAATAGTTCAAATGGTTAACTTAGTTCAGATGTAATTATTGTTGTAGGGAATTTGTTACTTGATGACATCCATTAAATAGGTTTGTTTGTCTGGAAATTTTCAAGATAACAGATGCAGTTGTTTTTTATTGGATTGATGTTTGAATATATCAGTGTAACCGTACAAAGTGGGTTGCCGTTAATGATTTTAGGTGTTTTGTTATTATTCAGTAAATGTGGAAAGCACCTTTGAAATTCCGATAAGTTTTCTGACATTAGTTCAATTCTTTTACAAATAGAGAACCATCAAGAAGCATTAATCTTGTTTATTTCCTGAAATTTTTCCTTGATTTAATTCGGTACTTATATTACTAAACTACCAAACAGGTGTGTTGAGAATTTCAAGGATGGAAACGGGAAGTTTTCCGGCAATTACAGTGGAGATAAGGAAGTGAGAAGCATGCTGTCGTTACTTCGAGCTTCAGAAATTTCATTTCCCGGAGAAAAAGTGATGGAAGAGGCGAAGGCATTCACACGAGAATATCTAAATCAAGTTTTGGCTGGACGTGGATCAAAGCCTTCTGGAAGAGGTAAACAACAAACACATTTTTAGGGTACCTGAAATTGAAATAGGATGGTGTCCATTGTTTATAGAGGATTTGACATGATCACTGTTGTTTAGGTCAAGTACGCGTTGGAGTTTCCATGGTACTGCAGTACGCCCAGATGGGAGGCTCGTAGTTTTATAGAAATATACGCGCAAAACCATGTTTGGCTCAAGTACCGACCTCGGTACCATGTCAATTAAATACAATTGATTTTATCTGCAAATTTTAGCCATTGTTATTGCATACTAAATTCCTTTGCCTATTTGTTTCAAGGTCGAATATCAACCAAAAGGTCTTGGAGTTAGCCAAATTAGACTTCAATATTTTGCAAAGCATACATCAGAAGGAAATACAGTTTATTACTAGGTAGTAATCAATACATCTATTTCTCATCTCATAGAGCGTGCTCCTTTACTTACTTTTCTATTTAATTTTTGTTTTAATGTGTACATCTTTTCCTTCCAATATTTTCGTTTCGAGATTTCAGTCACCGTAAGTCTCTCCGAAAATACAGCTCGCTAATGTTACGCGGAAAGAGAGATTATGATTATGAATTTTGGGGATTCTGACCTGACATTCTGCAATATTATTATGTTCTACACAGGTGGTGGAGAGACTCAGAAGTTGCGCAGGTGAAATTCTATAGGAGGCCTCACGTAGAATATTACTTTTGGGCCAATACATGCACTTTCGAGCCCGAGTTTTCTGAAAGTAGAATAGCCTTCGCTAAATTGATAACTGTCGCAACTGTTCTAGATGACCTCTATGATATTCATGGAACGTTGGAAGAACTAAAAACCATCACAGAGGGAGTGAGACGGTGAATTCAAATTATACAGACTTTGCACAAATTGCAGCTGATTTATTCCCAGTTTCTCAACATGGCCCAATCTTATATATCATGCGCTTCTTATATAATTGTAAGATTTGTTCTCATTACTTCTTATGCCATTTTCAGATGGGATCTTTCGTTGATGGATGACCTTCCAGAACACATAAAAGTTGCAGTCCACTTTTTCTTCAAGACAGCGAATGAATTCGCTGTTGAAGTTGCTAAAAAGCAAGGACGGGATATGACAGCCATGTTGAAAGATAACGTATGTGTTTAGGAAGATATGTCATTTTATAGGAGTGTTAGGTTTTTGTGTTTCCTTTTAATCATTATTAGGTCCAGGCTTACTTGGAATGGAATAATGAAAGGTATATATATATGAGAGACACTGACAACCAGTATGTCCAGTGGCAGCGATTCCTTGAGTCTTATCTGCAAGAAGCGGAATGGATAGCAACTGCACATGTTCCTACGTTTAATGAGTATATAAAGAATGCCCGTCGTACTACGGGTATGTGTATTATAAATTTGATTTCGGTTCTCTTGATGGGTGGACTTCTCCCGAACAACATTCTGGAGCAAATACATTATCCTTCTAAGATCCAGAAGCTCATAGAATTGACGTCCAGACTTATTGACGACTTACAAGATTTTGAGTTATTCGCCATCTCAATTTACATTTATTTTAAGATCGTTTAAACAAGTTAGTATGCATGGCATTGTCTGCAAAATACGCACTCACACCTTTGGCACTTGCTTTCACTGTTGCAATGAAGGATGAGAAGGACCGCGGGGAGATGGCTTCAACTATAGGTTGTTATATTAAAGATAATCCCGATTCTACCGTGGAAAATTCTTATAATCAAATCGAAGGCTTCCTTCATCTCGCCCTTCAGGAATTGAATTGGGAGTTTCACAAGGAGGACAGTGTACTTTCAATATAATACGAGGCGTTAAATTTATCTTCAGATACGGAGACGGCCTATCCGTATCGAACAAGGAAGTAAAGGATCAGATATTCAAACTTTTCGTCGACCAAGTGGCTATTGAGGAATAATGACGACTCTCTGATTAGCTGCTTATTATAACGATGTTCTTAATGTCTTATGCTTCTTAAATCTGTATGCGGATAGATTAAATAGGTTGCTCAGAATTAAAATAACATTTTCAAATTGTGTATCTGACTGAAATGTCAAAAATCTCCATAATGGTGATGATGCGACTTCTACAAATCCTGCAACCACTTTGCTAAGTGCTTTACTAAGTGATTGATAAGTATAAGGGTCACTATCATATTCAATGTTTGGGATATTGAAACCATGGGGAATATCTCCAATAACTAGGGCATAATCCCTTTTAGGTATGAGTTTAGCAGTGTCTTCACAGTCGCCTTGTATTAATTGATATTAAATAGTGTGTAGCCCATTCCAAATGAAATGATTAATAGTTGGATCAAGTTCAATATTTTTAAGGTGTTGCCTCTTCAGTCTTTCAATCTTAATTTTTGCAATAAAAGTTCTAAAACTATGTGGTGCTCCATTTCAATCCTTCTTCATCTTTAATAAAATAAAAAGATATATGTATAAGTTATAAAATAAAAATAGTATATAGATGACTAGAAATGAATATATAAATCAACATACATTTTTAAATGAAAGATAAAAAAATTAGAGATGATGTAGAACTTGAATCTTGATAGTTGCGTACAACAACATCCCAACTATCTTCATTCAACAATTTAACCATTTTTTCTTGTATTTTCATGTAAAATTTGTGACTAAATAGATAAAATAAAAAAAATTAATATAATGATATGTATAACAAATAGTACCAAGAACAATATGTTATATTTAAAAGAAAATTATAATCTAAAAATAAATAAAAATAATTCAACAATGTTACTTTCAAAATTCCTCATATATTTCCTCCAATGACAATTCCCCTAACCGTACATATCAATGGATTAGACCTTTTGGCCTTCTAGTTTTTAATGAAAATGTTCTCCCACATGCTAAAAATCTCATTAATCAATTACCATATCTCTCCAATTCTAAATCCAAACTATAAAATGTTATCAATACCTTTGAATATATCAGTATTTACTCTGCCACCTTTTGAATTGATTTTCTCCTCAATTTGATAGCCTATTTCCATACAATATTCTTTTTGGAAATCTATAGTAACATTTATTTTATCCCAGCCACATTTTTCTTCAAATTCACTATGAATAAATCTAACCCTTTGGATGAAATTCATAGACATACTATACTAATTATGTGAGTTATGATCCCATGCCACTAACTTTACTTATGTATTTGATAAACCAACATAAATGATACATTTCATTGTTTCAAAATGTGGGTTATTGGGATATTCCTCCATAAATTGTCTTTGAGCTTCTACAGAATGGTTTCCCTCAAGCACATAATAATTGTATTAAAAAAAAATTGACTTAACAAATGCTTCTTTTTTAGGAACTTGAACTGGATCAACAAGAAGCACATAATTAACCACATGAGCATATGGATTGTACCTCATCAATGTCTTCAAGTTGTGAACATGTAAGTGGTGTGGATTTCTAATTTGATATTTCCATTGTACTTCACTTGCCTTATACATTTGTCTCACATTAAGCTGAAGTGTACGTGCACCCTCAAGTGAGTTTCTCTTTGTAAGTTCTATCCAATAGCATTTTTTCTTTGTTTTGATAATTCCATCCTCTAAATCAACTCCTGGTGTAATGATTTCGCTACTTTCTTTTGAAGTTTCACTACGATCTCCACTTTTGGTAATGACTACTTGAGAATTTTCAACTTTACTTTTCTTCCTCCTAACATTCTCATCATTAACTAGAACAGAGACATTAATGGGCTTTGATACGTTTGTTCTTTTATGGCTCTTATTCTTTCTAAAATTAGTTCCAATGTCATCCTGAGTAATGACAACGTATTCTTCTGTGTCTATTTCAAATTCCTCATCTTCAAAAGTAACCTGTCTACCTTTGCTAGATTTATCCACTAGAGGCCTTTTTTTCTGATCCTTTGGATGTAGTTTTGTAGCATCATGAATTACTACTTTTGCTTGTTTTCCATATCCTCATATAACCCTGGGTAGAAACTGCTAACAACATTCATAACATCTTTCTCTATGAAATGAATGCCTCCAAACATAATTTAAAGACTTTCAACAAAATTCTGTCAAACAAAATATCATATGTCAATAAAAACTAAGTTACAAAAATATAATGAGACAGTTACAATAACAAAAAACAAAAAAAAAAAAAACTAAATAACAATACTTATGATATCTTGTGTAATCTCATTTATGACTTGTTTATGCAACTTTGTATATACCTCTCTCATGTCATACAATGAATATAAGAACTGATATTTAATCCTCGCATGTGACTTGGACAGTTTTGTAAGTATATAAACAACTTCAATGTTTGGTACCAAACACACGTGTAAGACCTTTCCCATCACCTCATAAATTCCACTATCATTAGAGATATCAACATATAGATATATATTCACATCTTCGCCTTCCCTTTCTTTCACATACCATATATTTTCTGGAAGTCTCATTTCTTTTGATGTTTTCCAGTATGAAATCGTCCTCTTATCGTTTGACGCACTTGAGAGATTTATAGCTATCAACTCAGGTTTGGTTCATTCAACAATGCTTTTTGAAGATTCACCTTTAATTTTAGTAATCATTGGTCCAGAAATATTCACACAAATCTTCTTTGATTCCATTTTCCTGCAAAAAAAAATACGCATATATAAATGAGTAAATTACAAAAAAATAATAGCTTAAATTAACAAAAGAAATGATAAGTAATAATTAATTTTGTAAAAATATAGCCCCCTACCGCCCCAGCTGTGAAAATCAGCCTACCACCTAGGCTGGCTCATGGGTCCACCTCGACAGCCCAACATCCCGCCACCTAGGCCGTCCGTTGGGCCCCCGAGGTTGGGTAGGGGAACGGGCGCCATCACCCTTGCCCCACCTCAGTGGCCCAACGGTCGGCCCAGGTGGTGGACCATAGGGATTTTGGAGTGGGGCAGGGGGGTTGGCGCCTAACCCATGCCCCACCATGGGGACCCAATGGCCTGCCACGCAGGTGAGCTGTTGGGCTACCGGTGTGGGCCAGGGTGGTTGTTGGCCATCCCCCTACCCCACCCTAGCAGCCTAGCAGTCCACTGCAGTGGGATGAGGGGTTGTTCGCCAGCCCCGACGGCCTAACGGCTTGCCAGCGTGACATACTGATTCCACCTCGGCGACCAAATGACCCACCAGGGTGGCGGGCCATTGGGCTACTAAGGTGGGCTGAGGGGGATGGTGCCTAGCCTCCCAACACTCCCCTATGGGCCCATTGGGCCACCGAGGAGCATGACCAGGCCCGCCATGTCCACTAAGGACGTAGTGAGTAAATATGAATCATTTAAATTTTTAATTTCTAAAAAAAAAAGAAATCATTAAACATATTGAATTTATAAGTTGCACACACCCGTAGAAGTTTGGTCTTGTGGCCAATGGATGATCTGTTAAGTCATTCGTGCTGCTGTGTAGGTCACAAGTTTGAGTCTCGTCTTACTCGAGGGCCATTATTGTGGGTTGGACAGTTCCTCCTAGAGGTTATAGTCGCAACAAGTGGGATTCGATACCATGTAATGTGAGTACGATACCACTGCCATTGTTGATTCTGCTAGTAAAAAAAATAAAAAAAATTATAAGTTGCACACGAAAAAAGAAAAGCTAACCTTTCAAATCTGATAATCTTCCGTTGAATATGTTTTTGATAGAAATGTAGATGCTCCACAAATTTGCTCCAAGTCTTTTAATGAACCTATGTGATGTGAGGAATAATGATAATGAAATTTATGTTATAGAAGAAAGTATGGAATTGTTTTACTGCATGGTTAAAGTGGGACTAATTTGTTTTTATAAAAACTTTAACATGTAAATTTTGTTATGGCGATATAGCGAACTATGATAAAATGAACATTACAGAATAATTTAACATATAATTCTTGTTATGATGATATAGTAAACTATGGTATAGCAAACATTACGAAATTGTTTTACAACACGGTGAATGTCGGATTAATTTGATTTAGAAGATATAAAAAATTAAAAAAACATTCAATTGTCTAGTAAATATTATTTAGTTTAAGTAAAAAATTAATTTAACTAATAGATTTAGCTTACAATTTTAATTTAAATATTTACTTTAAAAGATTTATTTCATAAGAAAATTTTAGTTAATTTTTTAATAAATTGTAGAAGAAAATTACGGAGGGAAATACATGAAACAAAATATTTGGAGGGGAAAATTTTGGCGAAATTTTTTGAAGGGAAAATTTGGAGGGAAATATTCATTCTTTAAGCTATATATCATCATTAGGAGAGAGTGAATTTGTATCATTCAACCTCTTATGTTTGAAAGGCATGGACTCTTCTAATAATGAAGTTTTGCTTTGTGAAGCATCAACATCTTAGTTGTGTAACAACTCTATTCATATTGATGAATATAAGGGAAATTATTGAACTATGAATAGAGAGTCAAATCTTCCACTTAGACCTAATCCTAAGGACTATGAGAGCAGCAATGATGAAATATAGGTTTAATAATTTTAAATAAATAAAGAGTCATGATTTCCACTTAGTCCTAATCCTATGGAATATGAGAGTGGTAGTGATAAAGAGCATGATGAAGATTTTCAAATAAATAAAGAGTCATGGTTTCCACTTAGCCCTAATCCTATAGACTATGAGAGTAGCAGTGATGAAGATCATGAGAAAGAATTTCAAATGAATAGAGTGTCACAGTGTCCAATTAGTCCTAATCCTATGGACTATAAGAGCAACAATGATGAATAATTTCAAAAGAATGGAGTGTGACGATGTCCACTTAGTCCTAATCCTATGGAGTATGAGAGAAATAGTGATGAAGAGCATGATGAAGAATTTGAAATGAATAGAGTTTTACGGTGTCCACTTAGTCCTAATCCTATGGACTATGAGAGTAGCAGTGATGAAGAGCACGATGAAGAGTTTCAAAAGAATGGAGTGTCATGGTGTCCATTAAGTCCTAATCCTATGGAATATGAGAGTAGCAATGATGAAGAGCGCGATGAATAATTTCAAAAGAATGGAGTGTTATAGTGTCCACTTAGTCCTAATCCTATGGACTATGAGAGCAACACTAATCAATACCATGATGAATAATTTCAAAAGAATGGAGTGTCACGATATCTACTTAGTCCTAATCCTATGGACTATGAGAGCGACAGTGATGAAGATTTTCAAATAAATAAAGAGTTGTGGTTTCGTCCTAATCATGACGACTATGAGAGTAGTAGAGACGAAGGACATGATGAAGAACTTAGTCCTAATCCTAAGGACTATGAGAGCAGCAGTGACGAAGGGCAGGATGAAGAATTTCAGTAAGTGAAGAGTCACATTTTCGACGGAGTCCTGATCCTATGGACTATGAGAGCAACATTGACAATTCACATGATGAATAATATCCAATAAACATTGAGTCAAATTTTCCATTTAGTCCTAATTCTAAGGTCTATAAGAGTAGCATTGAAGAAGGGAAAGATGAAGAATATTGTCCAAGTCAGTATTTCAAAAGCACTGATGATCATAGTGAGGATAATGTTCCTCGGAATGATGATGAAAATACTTATACAAATGATGGAGATGTTACCAGGAAATATTGTATTGGGGAGTAGGAGCAAACCTTTTCGTATCAAACCAAGATGTTCTAGTTATACAAGTGGTAGAGAAGAATATCTGACGAGAAGAAGTTCTATCAGTGCTCTCATTTCAAGTGAATGTTGTCAAAAAGATTTCTTGAAACATATGGATTTAAAGATTTCATTACACAAAGGGAAGAGATATTTGTCAGTGAATAAAATCATGCAAAATTCATATTTAGTGGGGTGCATGCAATCTACATTGTCAGGTTATGATTATCATATTGGTTATTTATTTATGTGTAGAAATGATTTCAAAATGTTTCATTTAATGGGTAATTTTCGTCTGTCAAGAATCCAATGAAATTTGGAAAAGGATCCCACATTTTATTCATAAGTATGTCATAAACGACAGTTTGGGCCATTATCAAATACTGCAATGTCATGGATGAAAGATTTATTTTCAAAGCATGGAGAGTGTATGCCTAATAGAGAGACAATACATATTCCAGATAATTTCTCAAGACAATAAATCTACAACTTATTCAAAGAATATGCAGAAGGTGTTGAGGGACATGGTCAATTTATTACATATCAATATTTTGTGAAGGTACGAAATAAAGAATTCATTAATGTCTGTATTCCTAAGAATACAAGGATGGGGATTTGCAGTACATGTGCTTCTTTTAAGGCAAAAAGTGATAAATGTGAAGGGTCAAAAAGAGGTAAGCATTCATAACTTTAACTTTTAAAATTTTATAGTCATCAACTATGAAAACATATTTCTTAATGACTTTATTTTATGATGTGTAGATTACATTGTCAAATAACTTTAGGAGCATCACGAACAACAAACAAGTTAAAGGAAAAAGTTGAACAAGCATCGAAAGAAGTGTTATTATAATATAAATAAATAATTGGGTTTGATAATTGATGGTATGGACCAGAAGAAAACGATTTTACCACATTTTGTTCATACGCCCAAAAATTTATAGGAGGAAATTTTTATTCAGTGTCACTTTGTCGGTTGTATGGTCTTCAATGGGAAAATTTTGCCAAGGGTGTATTTCACATCTCCAAATATTCATAATGATGAAAATCTAACAATACCCATAATTCATGGTGTGATTTCTCATTGGTCTGGTAATCTTCTTGAAGTTTTGTATCAATAATTGGACAACACTTGCTGTGAAAACAAAACTTAGATTGTTTTTGGATATCTAAACATGCTTGTTGAATTGAGATTTTTTTCAGAAGGTAAAGGTTTGTCTCCTTCTTTCTGGGCACACTCATGACCATATTGATTAGATGTTCAGTCGTTTTTCAGTCACATTGAGGATGAAAGAAGTTGGGAGCTTGCCATCATTAATTGAATATATTAAGAAATCATACATGTGAGAGCCTACTTTTGATTTGTTGGAAGAAATTGTTGACATGCAAAGGTTTATTCTAGGATCACATGGTGGGGGGAGATGCATTGAACAACTTAATGACATTAGCTTCCAACATCAATTTTGTATCAAAAAAATTGATGGGAAAACACTAATATGGGGAAAGAAGTATTCAACTACTACAGAATGGGCACCGTCATTAGGTTTGGAATTTTGGAAGTTCATTCTAGATAATCCAATATTTGCATCAAAAATATTTCTGTTACAATTAGATGTTGAAGTTCATAATGCATGGGGACAAAATAGAGAAATAAATTATTATGGATGCCTAGAGGAAATTAAAAAATGTATTAGATATACATATGAGTACTTCGATATTGTTGATTTATTTTGGTGGGAGTATTTTTTCAATAATCAAAGTGAGATCATTTGAAGAACAACAAATGAATATATACCTTCGAAAAATCCATTTATTTAGCCACAAAATGTATCAAATGAACATGAGGAAAGAAACATTATTGAACAACAACAATCTCAAGGTATTATTAATTCTTCACAGGCAGAGGAAAGAGAGATGCATATTGGTTCCAAAAGATCTTGTGCACAACGTGAAGCCATGGAAGACCTTTATAGGGGTTTATTACAGTATATTAAAGAGGGTTGCATGATCGCAGTGCTAGGAGATGGAGATCCCAATGGCTATCCATTCTGTGTTACTAAGGTTATAAAGGTCATTATAGAAAATGAAGATGTTACAGGTGTTGACATACATTGGTATTCCAAAAATACACACCCATTCAATGTTGTTTATAATCCAAAGAGGGTAGTTGATAAAAAAATTGGCGGAAAGAGAAAAATAAAGGGTACAAATATAAATCATCGCCGCATAGACCTCTTAAAATTGGAGGATTTTGACATTCTTGTTTATGACTTCAATTCAAAAAAGAGAGGAACTCTTCACTTCAAGATGATAGGGATTCTGAAAAGGTTGTTACCAGAAAGAACCATGTTGAGATCAGATTCTGCTAAAACCTGTCATATATCTAGAAGAATTTTGAAACCTAAAATGGTGGGCATGCATGTGGACTCACATGGGGCACTATTTGATGAAAGAGAAGAATATGGAACATCTTCATATGCATCCAATCATTCATCTGAAGATTTGAATTCTGATGGCGTGCAAGAAAATATGAGTGATTTTGAATATTTGTCTAAGACAATTTATATAACTGATATTTGCTTCGTATCTTGAAATAAAAATTTTGATTTCCATATGGTGTTAAATCAGAAGTTACGAGTCATTTTTATGTTTGTTGGATTATACATTTTAATTATGATGATTTTTATTGTTTAGAATATCTACAATGCAACATTAACTTAGAGATATATGTATGTTTCATTCAATCTACAAATAATGAAATTTTGATTAATTTAGTCATGTAATTTTTTCATAATGTCACGGTTTTTTAATTTTATGGTTGAAAATTTTCCAGTTTTCTTTTGCATCTTCAATGTTATGGTTAAAAACAATTAGAATTTTAGTCATCTTTAGTGTGATGTTATTATATTTTTAACAACATGGATGTAAACTAATAGAATTTTAATGTGTTTCAGATCCCATTATTTTATCTTTATCATAATTACTAAAACTTGTTGAAATTATACTTAGGAAAGAAAAAAATTATTCTACCAAAAACGTTAGTGTGTTTTTTCCTAAAAAAAAAATTGTTTTTTTTGCACATAAAAATTCAGTTTTATGCCATTTTTTTAAAATGTTGAAAATTGACCCTTTAAAAAAAACATCTTTCCAGTATATACACTTTTCGTTTTGCGAGTGTTTCTTGGATAATTTTTGCAAAAAAAAAATCATTTTAACTGCCATTTTTAAAACATGCTCAAAATTGACACTTAAAAAAAAAGCCATCGTTCCAGTATACACACTTTTCAGTTTTAGCATTGTTTTTCATGTTTTTTTGGGGTTTTTTGGCCAGAGATCCCATTTTGAGTTTATAGTTCCCGTTTGAAAGTTTACATTGTTTTAGTTTTGGAAAGATAAAAAATCACATATATTTTCTCATGACCACATGCTTTTAATTGGGACATCAATGAATGGAATCGGAGCAAGATACTTCTCAACAAAAGCATGCTCATTAGGTATTAGTATTGGTAATCTAGTTTCCAATTGTAAGAATGGAATTCTTTGATACTTCCAAGTACAAAGGCCAAGTTATCCCATACTTGTTTTGGAGTAGTATATTCTTCAAGATTATATAATAGGTTTTCTGAAATGTGCAGCCCAATCAACTTCATGTCTTAATCTTTTCTATTCCTAAACGAAAACATTTCAACTTTTATTGTAAAAATGGTTGGTTTTCCCTTAACATTTTCCACAATCCCTTGTATTGTAATAGCTATTTCATTTTCATTTTCCAAGTATGATAATTATACATACGAAGAAAATATATTGTCCTTAATTCCACCATAATATCAAAAACCCCTTCTTTTACAACGATTATAATTTAATACTTATCCCACAAAAACAAATGCTTAAAATTTGTTTCTTTTTCACATATATCTTTTACCAAAATTAAAACATATTTTGGAAATAAAATTTTGTCCAAATAGTTTTCTTGACTTAAAAAATCCAAATGGTTTTTTCTCCAAAAAAAATTGGTGAAAATAATAGGCCATATCAAGACCAAAAAATGGTTTAAGGGTTACTGTAAGACTCAGAAACTCCTCGACTCTTAGTGTTGGGGCTTCTATTTTCCTTTTATGTGTTGAGAATCATTTGGTAGCTATTTTCATTGATGTCAAGTCTTGTCATTGATCTAAAGTGATGTCAAGATTCAGAGGAGTGTGATGGCCTTGTTGATGTTTTCATGTAAGAAGTTTATGTTGTTATTTTTATCTTGGTTGATTCTATTAACAATGTGCTAACTCTATGATGCTTTTATGATTGGTGTGTAGCCTATCTTTGAAGGAATTTGTATATATGCGATTTACTAAAAAGTGTACGAAAAGTGCCTATGTGAATATCCCTCTCTAAGGCCTTTCCAATGGTATTTGGAACTTGATATAACTCCCAAGGAATAGGAAGAAATATCTATTGAAGATCAGTCAAGGTTACTTTTTTTCATGGTTCTAGCATGGGCCTCTCCCCACTAGTTTAGTGCCAAATAATAAAATAAGATCTTAGGAGGGTGAGCAACAAGCGGTGAAGCATCTGACATAGATTTCTTTGTTAAAGTGTCACACCATAAAATGATGGTCTACCGCTGATCCAAGTGGATATTGGTGGCCACCTACCTATTCCATTTGGATGTCCAATGCTATTTACTTTTAGTTTCCCATTTTCTAGATACTTTCTATTTTAGTAGTCTTTCAGGTCCTGAACTTCCAAAGTTGTTTTGAGGCCCTAAACAATGTTTTTTGGGGAAATGGGGAAAAATGAGTCCCTAGCCACCATTTGTGGTTGAATTATTTTCCTCAGATAGATTTATCTAATTAGGTGTGATGCACACCAAATGGATATCATATGCCAAAGCTACGACCCTAGGTAGTTAAGTTTCCAACTAACCCCATTGAGGCCCACAAAATTTTGTCGTTTCATCTCCTAGGGTTAGGTTTTCATATGCTTAGGGTTTCTCATTGTTTCTTCATTGTAAAAAGGCCTCAAAGCCTCATTATAAATTAGTTGAAAAGGCATGTAGCTATCACATCTCTTCTTAGAGATAACATGCCATCCTCCATGCTAGTTTGTTTGTTTTCTGTATGTTAACAATTTTCAAAAATTTTATTTATTAATTGAAGTCATGTTTGACTATATCTCCATATTTTTGTTTAAACTTGTATTACAATTCATTCATTCATAAATGTGGATCAACACCCCATTATTAAGGGAGCAAGTGATCAAACGAAAATTGACAATGTTACAGGTAGTAGAAAGAAGGAGACAAGCGTTAATCTTCTTGGTAGTTAATGTGTATCAATTTCCCATTACCCATCCACCATGAGTGGTATAATAATAGTGGGTGCATGCATACTCGGGTAGAGAATGAAGGCTTGATAAAACATTAGGGTATAAGTCCTTGTGTTTTCATTGTTGGAACACCCTCAAAAAATTTCACTACATTCAAACTTTGGAGCCTACTATTTACTGTCATATCTAGTGTTGCCTCAATCGCCAAGTGTCATCTCATGTTACCCTATATGTTTCAAGTGTTCTAGAATTTTCTCAAGTGTCATCACATTGATTAGAACATCTTTAGTGGCTTTCTTGGTCATGACATATTTGTTGTTTTAAAATGACACTTTTAGTCGCAATTGTGCACACTTTAGCTATTATACTTGGGGAATGCATGAAAAGTGGCATTTTGTTGTATACTTATCATTATTCAAGGTTTTCTAAGCTTTATCAAAGACTTGATATGTGTCGCATGTAGTTTGGTATCTAAAATCATCATGTTAACCCATCACCCTATATACTAGAGTTAGAAAAATTTTGGTTGAAAGGAAAACCCATCAAGGCAAAGAGTGCATGAGCACACTTTGAAGCCTTGATTGGGAATACTTCGTTGTTCGAAAGTGCACTATGCCCCCTCCAAGAGTGCAAAGTGCACTTCTTAAGCCCTTTCCCCTTCTTTGTTTTGAATTTCATCCTTCAAGAAACTAAGTCTTCCTTTGAGTGCATTCCTTCGACTTGAAGAAGTGTACCCCCGTGAGCACATGAGTGCACCCCAAAGGCCTAAAAATAAACCCTTTAGCCTTCCACAAGGTACCATTTTCCCTCATAACCCTTTGAGCACATGAGTACACTATGAACATACGAATCTTCACCCTTCATCCTTTAGACCTATTCCATGCACCCCCTTGGGCCTCTTGAGGACATGAGTGCACCCTGAGGACCTGAAGCCTCTATCTTTCATGTTGGGATGGGGTCCCATCACGTCAAATTTTTTAAACTTTTTTGAAGATTGTAAAGTCTCCACATTTTGAGGAGACGAGCATGAGTAGCGCAGGTTGATAGGAGTCAAAGTAGTTTGGGAAGGTCAAAGCCACTTAGTTTGTTAAGAGTCTAATTGTTTTGTGATCCACCCATGGTTCGTGGACCATGGTATTGTAATGAAGAAGGATATAAAAAGGGTCATAGAAGAGTCATAGAGATATCAATATGTGACCTAAGTAAGTGATATAAATCTAATATTTGGGTTTGTTTTCTGTACTTAGGTGAAGGGGAAGGCTCCTGTAGCTATGTGCGTGAAGACCTTGGTAAGTACGTAGCTAAGTGTCTGAGCCCCTATAGCTGTGTGTGTAGGGTTGGAAGAGTCTATGATTGATATCTAAGCATAATAAAGGCTCATTTTAAAGATTTATTTACGTATATGTGTATTATTGTTTCTCTGAATTTACTGTACTTTTGATCTGATTGAATGAAATTAATCTAGAAAAGTACTTAATATGCTCATTATCATGGATGAAATTATTATAATTGGTATCACTCATTTCACTACGTCATTGATCATATCATGGCATAAGTTTACAGACAAAGATAAGTGCATGTGTATATATTCTTATGCAAAAAGAAGAATACATATATCCATTTGCATATATGAGCTAAACAACAAATATTTTACCACTAATCAACAAACAATTATACACATTCCCAACCAAAACAAAGATGATTTCATGGCCTAAGTTTACATAAAAAATAAGTGCATGTGTATATATGCTTATGCAAAAATAAGAAGACATATATCTATTTGCATATATGAGCTAAATAAAAAAATATTTGAACACCAATTAACATACAATTATACACATGACTAACCAAAACTAAAACAAAAACAAAAAACATAAGAATAAATCAACTCCAAATGCATAAATCGAATAGTTGGATATTTCTTGGGTTTAATATTATAAATCAAGGCACCCATTTGTTTTTTATGTGTGTCGTTTGGAGCTCCATATTAAAAAGTTATGAATTCTTATCAATAATTATTAGGTGGATGGTAAGGATTTAACCTCCATGAAACATTCTAGAAGTTTCATAGTAGTATAGACAAATCAATGGTTGAGATTTATCTCCAAGATAGTTATGTATTTTTTATCCTTTTAATTAAGAAAAATATGCCGGCACTTGGCAAGATAATGATCACATAAGGATGATGGGTATCATAAAAGGATCTCACATTTGGAATAAGGCATGGGAGAATAGAGGTTTAGTGCAGAAAAACAACTTTTGGGAGATCAGAGAAGGAGACCTAGCTCTGTTTTGGGAGGACAGATGGCAACAAGAACCTACACTATTAAGAGGGGACTTTCTTGACCTTAAGAAAGAAACAGATACCAAAGGGCTTTTCAGGGTTAGAGATTTTTGGAAACAAACCAGTATAGAAGACAAATGGAGAACCTGGAAGAATATATAATTTGGGGATAACAACCTCTTGAAAGAAAAAGCAGATGCACTACTGAGTATTTTGGAACAAAGGAACATTATTGTTTCAGAGGGGCATGACCAACTTAGATGGGGAAACAATAAAGAAGGTACCTCCAATATTAAGGAAGCCAAAAAGATATTGCTTGAGCTGGATTCCAATGTACTGGACAGAGTTTGGCAGAACCTCTAGAGGCATCAAAGTTGGATGAAAATCAAACTCTTCATGTGGTTGGTACATCAAAAAAAAATCCTGACTTGGGATAATATTAGGAAGAGGGGTGTTCTGGGACCTTCTTGATGCCAGCTTTATGAAGATCAAGAGGAGAAAACGAAGCACCTTCTCAATGACTTCATCTTTACCTCTCGGTTGTGGGACACCTTTGCCACAATTTTCTAACAGACGGACAAGGACAAAGCAAGCATTATCAATAGCCTAAATAAGTGGAGACGAAACTTCTCTGAGTATGAGGTTCTTTGCCTGGCTTGGGTTTTAGTTCTAGGCTTCATAATTTGGAATGTTTAGAAAGAAAGGAACAATAGAATCTTCAAAAATTTTCACAGCACCACCCATCACATTTTTTAGCAGATCTTAAGACAACTCAAGGAGATGATTGGCACTATTGTGCAAAACTCCCCAAAAAATCCACCTTTTGAAAAAGAGAGCCAGATTCTATGTCGGTTGGGTATGTAGGGGCTTATTCCACAGGGGATGGTTAGGAAGGTTATGAATCCAGAAAATAAGCCAAATTATTGGCATCCTCCCCCTCAGGGTTTCCTGAACTTCAACATTGATGGGACCTCGAAAGGCAACCCAAGTCTTGCTGGTTTTGGAGGAGTGCTACGAGATGATAATGGTTGTATTCTCTTTATTTTCCATTGCCATTTGGGAAGAGCTACAAACAATATGGTTGAATTAAAGGCTCTTAAACAATGTTTAGATTTCCTGAAGAAGGATAATCTCCAGAATATTATTATTGAGGTTGATTTTGAGTTGATCATTAACTTGGTTAAAAGAATATGTTGTGGAACAGAGCTGGAAAAAGTCTCAAGTCATTGGAGGCTGATCTAGGTCTTTCAAAGGATACAAATTCACCTCCTAAACTTACGCACAGTGAGTTTCACTCATGTGCAAAGGATGACTAATAAATTGACAGACATTCTGGCTAATCAAGGAGTGGTATGCACTAAAAACAGGGTCAAATTGATATGGAGAGAGATGTCTCAGAACATATTAAGGGAGAAGTGTTGTAGTCAGTTAGAAGAGGACAATAAGATATTATGAAACAGAGCCACAAAGACAGGATCCGATTGACTTTTATGCAGAATTATGACACAAGTAAAAGCGCTTTTGGAATGCAGGTCTATGATTAGCAACAACAGGGCTATGATTGGCAATATGGAACTAGAAGGTTCAGGGAGTTGGTTGGAAGAAAGCATCTTCTTCCTTCTTTGGCCCAGGCATCGGAATCTAGTCTTTCCCACAAGCTACAAAACCTTGTTTTTTTGTCTGTGGTAGCTTTACCACCCTTGAAGTGGTTTCTGATATATCGCACCACCTTCAGGCTGGAAGTAGATTTTTTCATTTCGCAGTGATTCCATTCACCACGCAACATGTGGCATAGAGTGGGGAGGAAATACCGCCCTCATTGTGCAATAATCATCGATAGGTTATGGCCACGCGATATGATTTGTAAGCATTGGATTAATAGCGGTCAACCTACGGCCAGGATTCATCGCGCTAGTTGGTGAGTCCGAAATGGAGGTTAAAGCTTGAGCTGTTAGCATGAACCATCTGGAATCGTGCACATATGAGAGATTTCGGGAGGAGAAATTAAATGATGGTTATGTGAAAAATAGACCCGATGAAATTATCAATTACGATCTATTGAGTCCATCGGGTCCGTTTGGCTTGTTAAACAGTGTGCTTGTTAGCCACCCAAAATGTCTCTCAGCCGCTAGATCTTTAGCTTAGGATCTAAAGGCTAGTTATGGGTTAAAGCCTTTTGTACACTATTTTTTTTTTTTTTTTTTAAATTTAATATAAGGATCCGCTCTTGCCTTAGGCAAAAAAAAAACAAAAGAATAAAGCACAATAAAAAAAATATTATCACCTCAATTAAATAACTTACTTTCATTTAAGCTAAATATTTCAATTTAAAAAATTATATTATAGTTATTTTATTTTTTAAATATAATTACTTTTTAATTTATTTATAAGATAATTCTAATTAATGAAAGTCACTTTTAATTATCTTTATTTAAAAAAAATCACACTTAAATCTTTATATTAATAAAAACTTGATAACATTACATTTTACAATTATATTACATATTTAAATTACTAAGAATAATAAATACAGATGAATCACTATAATATGATATTGAAAATAAAATATAAATAGGCATGCTCATGCAACAGATCAATTAATAAAGTCATAATTTTTTTACAAGAAAATAGTTCTTACTTCATGAAAATATAATGAATTATCTTCATCTTGGAACTAAGAAAGATACAAGGGTTTTACATAGGTTGATTTTGTATTCCATGTAGAATATTTATTTATATATCATAAATAAAAGCTAAATATATTCATTTTTAGGATGTGGTTATGGAGCTTCATATTCAAAATCCATGATACCTATGATGGTGTGGGGAAAACATGCCTTAAATTAAATTAAATTTAAACAAACCATTTTCGGCATGGCCTTTTACATTATTTTTTATACTAGAATATTAATAAATATGATGTGATTTACATTAAATTATGTATTTTTAAATGTTTCATTTAGGTGTTTAAGGGATATTTTAGGTAGAATGATACAAATTTCTTAATTGAAGAATTAAATGGACTTAATTTTGATTTTTTTCAACCAATTTACAGCTAGATGATAACCTACCCAATTTATTTATATAACATAAAATATTTAAATTTTTGCAAGTTTTTTTTATATAACAGACATTGTTGCAAGCCTTAACACATTTCCTCCAGCCTTTAAGATGTTATCTTTAGTTTTTGTGATATTTTCGCGGTAACATCATAGGCATGTTCAATTACTTCAATGTATCTTTGTACTTTTAGCAGAAATTTCTAGTAAATATTAATAGCAAAAACAATCCATATAGAGATAAATAAACATGTAATATTTTATTTTATTTTTATAGGAAAACTAATTATATATAAATAGTCCTCTAAAAATATGTTAATATTTTAATTTCTTTTATAGAAAAACTAATTATATATAAAGATTCCCTTGCAAATATATTTTCGACATCAAATATAAATACAACATGCATTAATATTTAATATACCACCCGGATGCGGGTGCCAGCATGACAACAGAGGGCCATGCGCCTGCCACGCGAAAAGGACAGCGAGCCGGCGCATTGGAGATGTGATATGAGGTTTTTTAATGTGGAATTGAATGGCATTCAATGCCATTTACTCTGGTTACCGTCCCAAGGGAATAACGAAGGAAACAACAGAATGTATACCAGAATGTTCGCGGAGGTAAGCCTGTCTGAACAGGAGAGGAATTGGAGCCCAACTGTGGCAGAGTATGATGGTCTGGTAAGGAAGGAGGGAGGTGTTGGAGAGAGTAAGCCTGCTCGCAAAGCCAGGCCCTGTCCAGGAATGAAGCTCTACTCACAGCATTCCGGGAAAATTGTAGTCGAGGTTAAACATTGGTTTCGCTCCTTACAGGCTCTGCAACGAGGCAGCCTTATCTCTTCAGCGAGAGTCTTTTTATTACCCACATCTGAGGGGAACAGGGAAGCGATAGCGGTTACGGGTAGGCTGTTGGAGTCAACGGAGCATCATACATAGTCTATGGCTCCTCGTCAGCGCGCCACTCCCCGCCGTGGGCGAAATTATGGACAGAGGGGAAGTTCTGGAGGCAGGGGAATTCATAGCCCGCGGCGTATCTCCCCACTTGCTTGCGCCTCGCCAAGTTCAATTGGGTCAGAGGACTCTGGTTATGCCATAAGAAACACTGTGCAATCGACAAAGTTCAAATATAGACGCTGAACCAACAAGCCCATCATCTCAGCGCTGATTACAGCCATCTTCACTGAAGAAGATGAAGAGGAAGACGGCGGGAAGGAGGAATCAGAGGAAAAAATGCCTAGCTCAGATAATTCCTCTCAGAGGAGGGGAAAGGAAGACAGCTCATACATTCCCTCCTCTCAGAGTAGGCTTGAAGAGGATAGCACCTGTGTTCATTCAGAGGAGCAGAACGAGGTCCTAAAAGAAATTGGCAGCATAATGGCTGAGGATACCACAAATATTGCTCAGCATTCTTTAGAGGATCCTCCGGCAATGGAAGTCTCCAGGAAGGGCAAGGAGCCGGACGACAGCTTTGCCAATATCCTGTACCTCAAGCTCCCGCCAGGAATTCATTGACCTGAAGACATCCCGGATGGCATGGAGGTGACCTGGGAGCCTGATCCGGAACGGGAAGCTGCGGAACGGGAGGCTGCGGAATGCTCCAAAAAACTCAAATGATTTTTAATGCTTTGCGGGTAAGGTCTGAGGCTCCGGGTTGGGGATTATCCATATGTTTTTGCTATGTTTTCATTACAACTTGTTCTGTTCGGGATCGGCCACCTATGTTTGACAACCATGGTGATGGGTACTACGGCTAGCGTCTCTCCTAGACGAGCAAGCACCTGTGCTCTGCTCATTTTGAAAATGCTCTGTTTTTTGGAAAAATTCCAAGCCTGTAATGTCTAAATCTTTAGCTTGGAAAGTTTTTTTGATGATAGCTTTCATGTAAACAGTGTAAAAGTCTAATACTGCTTTGATAAGCTCAAGTGCTGCTACCATGTTCCTCTCTATCAGCAGGAATGATCCTTTTGTGAAAAACATTGACAGAGAGTTGTTCACTCACTCTCAGAGGTTAAAACCTCTTGTACATATTTTTTCAATTTCCTTAATATAATTAGTTTAGTCTTTGCCCAGAAAATAAAAATAAAAATAAAAAATAAAAATAAAAAATAAATAAAATAAATAATAAATATTATATATATATATATATTATATATATATATAATATATATATATTATATATATATATATATATTATATTAATATACAAAAAAATTAATAATAAATTATTTCAAAGTCAACTATACTGTATAATGCTAAATAAAAAAGATACGAAGACACATACAAAATAGTTAAAAATGCTTAATATAATTTTCACATGTATATAAATTACTTTTATTTTATATTTCATTATTTTTATTTTTTTTCTCAATTGGTCTACTCCTATTATTATACAAAAGGTGTTACAACGAGGCAGCAGCCTTGAAGATTCTTACCATGAACTTGGCATTTGGCAGTGTAATTCTTGTTATCCTGACTATGGAGCCAGCGAAAGACTTACATCAGAGTTTTTAACTTTCAGGGACATTAACCATTCCAAAAAAACTCCAAAACTAACCATGCAGCGATCCATTACTAAGTTAAACATTACAGACTCCAACATAAACAGAACAATTACAGACTCCAACATAAACAGAATAGTAACAGACTCCAACATGTGGAGTGGACAAAGACCTGAAACAGGCACTAACACAATAAATCAAAAGGGAGACGAACTCCTTCTTCGGTTGCAGAACAAAAACGTAGGCATGGGCTGGTTCATTCGTCGACTGAGGTAGACGGCTGTTCCTCAACGATCTTGCACCCAAAGCGATCTGAGTCATTTGAGTCTGACGGATGGACCTCTTCTCTTGCCGACACGCTCGGACCTGCATTGGCTTCAGAATTCACAGCGAACAGGCCTCTTGTGACTTGGCCCTGGTTGACATTTGGATTGGCCATCCTCTGCTCTGCAGGAACCCCAAGATGAGCCGCTCCTGAACCCTTGGCATTCTCACATTTTTCAATCGTTACCAAAACTATGAAGGAGGAGTTTGCCAGGGAGCACGGAATGCGGAAACGAGCAGTGGAATGTGCATTATGCTCATAGACTTCATTCCTAACGCACCCTCTTCCTCTGCCCCTACCACTTCTGGTAGCCGGATAATTAGAGCGACCAAACTCCAGCGCGTCCGAGGATGGGTCCGAGGTGGTGGAGGAGTGTTGATGGGTGGCACGACCGCGGGAGCCGCCTCGCCTACTCACCATTCTGAGTCTTTTGTGCAGCATAGTGAAACACCGGGAAGTGACACAGAGGGGCGACTGCACAGAGGGGCGAATACACAGAGGGGCGAATGCACAGAGGGGCGAATACACAGAGTGGCAAATGAACAGAGGGAGGTGACTAAAGAACGGATTCTCAGAGAGAGGCAGAAACAGAGCCCAGACGAAGCTGTGAGCCCCTGGAGCCGAAGCCGAGCAGAAGTTGAAAAGACAAGCTAGCAGAGACAGGCTAACAGAAAGGCTCAGAGAGTCGCCCAGAGCAGTGACCTTTATGGAGTTGAAGGCCTGCAGCGGAACCGCGGGAGTGACGAACAGCCTGAGATCCATTGCACTATGAACGAGGAGCCTGAAGGGTATCGTAAATGCCGCATTTAATGGAGGTGTGCGAGACCAGGTCGTCGTCCCATAGCCATAACAACTAGCGCAATTGGGCTGCCACCTGCCCAATCGACGCACCTCCATCGTACCCTGTATCATGTCAATCACCCGCAGCCGAGATATTTCATTATTTTTATTAATTTTTATCAACTAAATATTTAAAACAATCAAAACAAAAATAAATAGAATAATATAATTTATTTATCACATTTATATATCAATATATATAAACAAAACATTACAATAAAATACCACATGAAAAATATCAAATTTTATTTATATAAATTCTAAATTCTAAATAATAATTTTTTTTATTAATTATACAAATTTAATTTTCATTAAATATTTCGTAATCTGAAAAAGTCATCAATATTGAGAATTGTTTAATGTAATCTTTTAGTGCAGTGGATTTTAAAATGTTGATACGATAGGATCAAAAAATAAATAAAATAATATAATTTAATTTATCACATTGATATAACAATATATATAACAAAAACCATTCAATAAAAACCACATGAACAATTAAATTTTATTTATATAAATTTTAAATTCTAAATAATAATTTTTATATTATTATACAAATTTAATTTCATTAATATTTCGTATCTGAAAAAGTATCAATTGAAATTGTTAAACGAATCTTTCTAGTGCAGTGGATATTTAAATGTTGATACGATCGGAATCAAATTTTTAAATGTTAAGTTGAAAACATTAATGCTAAAATGTTGATGATGAATTTGTTTTTTTTTTTTTAATATTATTTTTTTTAGCAAAATATTTAAAATAAAATTGATTTTATCTAAACATTTATGGGAATTTACTTGGCATGTCCATCCCAAGTTAGTAGGTTTTAGGTTAAAATATCTTATTGCTAACTTATGGTTTTGTGTCTCAACTAATGTTACACGCTACAGGCTATAGATATTATTTAGTGAAATTTATAAGCAGTTGTCTATAATGAGATTTTTTGGAAGCTTTTCCGGTAGGTTTTTCCGGTCAAAATCCGGCAGCAATTTATTGGAATCACAAGTTTGATAGCTAGTTTCTGCACAATCAAAGTGCCCCAGGGGTTTTTCAGGGTGCTGAATCCAAATATGCAATTAAAAAACCATTTTAATTGCAGCAAATCAAGATTTAAGCTCAATTTCCTCCGCCGGATTCCGTCACCGGAATCTCCAAAAAGTCGCATTATAGACAACTCCAATTTATAATTTATTCATTTTCATTTTGGAATTAACATGTAACATTTTTATTATTAATAATAAAAATAACATATAGGTAAATATTTTTTGT
>APFE030914343.1:0-27055 GCA_000404065.3 Pinus taeda | reverse complement strand
CTAGAGAAGGATTCCTATTTTGATGGTGTGGCAGCAACATCATTTATGAAAAACACACAGGAACTTGAAAGGGAATTACACTTGAGAAAAATTAGAGAATTAACAGATCAAATAGAAATAAATAAGATTTTGGAAAAACACTTGAAGAAGGAAAACAAGGCAAATAAGAAGAGCAATGCAAATTTGGTTAAGGAAAATGAAAAATTAACTGAAGAAATAGGAAAATTAAAGAGGAAGAATGATCTAATTTTCAAGCAGGCATTCAAGTGGCTTAAGGAAAAGAACATGTGGAAAAGCAGGTATGAAAAATAGAAGATTAAGGCTACTTTGTATAGAGAAGAACATGACACAAGGAGGGACTATTTGTTATAGGCAGCACAGCAAGAGGCATCAGGGTCTGGAACAGCATGCACAGCAGGGGTAAGAAGATCTAAAAGGAAGCAGCAAGCATGAGGATATGCTTGAAGATCAGCAAGAGGGAGATGTTGGCCCTCAGTTTTGGTCTATTTTTTCTTAAGCAAAATTACTTAATCCTTATATTTTCCATGATATCCATCCCATTTTGATGTATTTCATGCATATTCAGGTATTTAATTTTAATTTTTCAATTTCTAAAGTTTTTATGAAAATTTGATTTCAAGTGCAAATTTTGACAGAATCAGAAATTCCCGTAATAGCTATGTGGATGACATATTTGCACGACACTTGGGCTCGAGATGGATGCATGGATGGAAATCTTGGGAACTAGGACTGAACTAATTCCACTTCGTATAGTCAAAACAAGCTTTATTAGGCCCGGTCAAGGCTGGTCAAACATGGCTAGTCACCGAGAAAATCCCTAGGAAATAGGGCAGTTTTATGATTTCATGGGATTGTCCATAGTTCTAGTGATAGATTGGATGGATTTGACTTAGATATATGGATATGAATAGATATGATTGTTAGAGAGACTTTAGATCAGTTTGTTTCATAAACTCCTATTTAAGCCAAGACTTTGAAGGCATATGATATGTAATTTTTGTATAACTTTATGCTGAGACATTTTGATTTTGCAGATTAATTTGAAGAAGCTGTTATACTTTCATTTTGTTGTTCATTGATGTGGATGAGTGACTGAAGTTTCAGCATTTGATAGCAACCTCAAGTGTGCAAGGCAAGGGTGGAGGGCCCCCACTCCAAGCTAAGTACGCTTCATTGTTAGATTAGCTTAAATTTCATGAACTGGTTACTTTGGAACATGTTTACTTGCTTTGTTTCAAATATGCTTATGAATTGATGTGTGATGATTTATATTATTGAATCTTAGTTTCTTTATCATTTTAGTAAGAAGGGACAACAAAGTGTTCAAGTTGAATTCTCCTTCTATTGAATTAATAGATCAAAACTAGAATTATTCTTTGTTACATGCAAGCAGTTTTTTTTATGTACTTTCAATTTTCCAATGATAGCATAATGATGAATGAATTGTGATGAAAAATGTCCAAATATCTCTTAAGTTAAGAGTCTCCTTCATTATTTATTTATGCATCTTAAGCTATTGTTAATTAATGATTTCTGATTTATATTCATTAAGTGGTAATTGAGAGAGAAGGACACAAATGGATCTCTTAAGTTAAGAGCCACTTCATCTTTCATACATTGCAAAAGTGAATTAGAAATTGTTAATATAGGCTTATATTTGTAATATGTACTTCTTTGGTTCTTCAAAATTCATCTTCTAAGCTTGGCTATACCTGATATCCATACACTATGGACTTGCCTCCAAGTTTTACAAACCTGGATTGATAATGAATACTTGTGTTAATTTGAGTTAATAAATTAGCTCAACAGCCTAATCAGGGAAATTGGAAGAAGGATATGGAGGATTATTTTTGGGTAATTGGGCATTCTCTATCAAGGAAATCTCAAAAATTCTGGCTCTGTTGGCAAATTCCAGCTTTTGATAAAGTTGTGTGAGGGCTTCTAGGGATAAAGGGGCATCATTTTCCACAATGGGGGCCAGCATCATTTGATCAATGGATTGGGCTATAATGGTGAAAATAATGTCCCCTGTAGGGGCAATGATGGCTCTTTTGGCAGGAACATAACAAGATTAACACCTTCTGGTAAATTCTGGGACTTGGAATGTCAAGGGGAAAATATAATGGGGGAGGTTTGATTCCCAGAGCCCAATTTCATCGCTTTGGTCTATGTGTTTATCCTCTAACCAGCAATACAATTCTAGAAAATTGCAGTCACACTGAGTTTCATTTATCCTGTAATCCCTATCAGCTAAAGGTATATGATCTAAATCTACAGAAGTGGGAATTAAAGGATTAATGGGATTATCTTGAGTCTTAGTCTTAGGAGGCATGACTGTAAAAGCATGTGAACGGGATGAATTTGCAGAGGAGGCTTACCGAGCACAGAAGAATAAAGGACTATCGGGCGAAAATGAAAGGGAACTATCAGTTTTTTCTGTCTTGATCTAGTCGCAGAATATCTCTGAGATTGACAGCTACATGAAAATATCAATAACAAAAAACAGAAGTGAAAAATGGATTAGAATGGTAAGTGCATGAGCTTTTAAAGTTGTAACGAATGTCCCACTGAAAATGGTGTGGGATCGTTAGGCTGAACGGTTACCAGGGAGAAAATTGAATTAAATAGAGAACATCGTTTTGGTCGGGAACACATTTAATAGGCCAATGGTTATGCCATGTGGTGGGCAGAGAGTGGTGGAGGGAAAGTGGTGGGGCACGGCAGAGTAGATGAGGGAAAGCAATTTCTGGAGGGGGTGGTGGGAGATTAATGGTTTTAGTGAGGGGGGTGGGAAATCACCAGAGGGCGACACATAAGGGATGGGGCCCAACAGGAGAAACTACTTTCCGAAACCCCCTTCCCACTCCCCCGGCCTGACGGTAAAGACAGAATGGAGAAAGGGGCCGAAAACAGAAAAAGGTCGTGGATGAAGTATAGGAGCGGATCCGAGGGTGTTGAGTGGAGTGTACTTTAGCCTCAATACAACAAAGAACTTTGTCCTCTTGTGCTTTAATATATGATTTTTGATCTTAGGATAAGGGAAAATATAAAATATAAAGAACTTTATCCATAACACACATATCTGCCTCTTTTTTTAATCCCATCCTCAAACTTAGGATAAAATTACATGTGCAGATATTCACAAATAATCCAATCTGCCTACCCTTAGCTAAACTAGCATTTTTATTCTTTCTTCTAGGGTGCACTTAGACTAGCAAACCCACTTTATTTTCTTTATAAAGAATGGAAAAACTACCTAACCTATCCATTATTTCTCCTATTGATCCGGATTAAACAGTTGGATCAATATCATTTCCTACCTAACTAGTGATTTACCCAGATTAAACTATTGGGTAAGTCTTTATTTTTTATCTAATTTATAGAAATTGAAAGGAGTTTAATCATGATTACACTGTATGATTAAACTAAAAACTAGTGATTGTGTCATTTTGAGCAAGTTGCAGACAACTTTTTATTTTCAGTAATGAAGCAAAACTATCTATGAGTAGCGGCATTTAGACTTGCAGCACTTTCAATATTATTCCTTTTTGTTTATTTTTCTTGCTTTTGGTGGGGTTCAATCTTTTCTTCTTTTTCAATATTCTTGCTTTTCTATTTATTTTCTTCTTTATACCCTCTTTTCGCTTTTTAATTATTTTTCTTTTATTTGGAAGTCATTTGCAGATTGACAAGTATTTACAAAATAAGATTCCTGAGATATAATACTCAATTACCTTGAGATCCTATAAATTATAGGACCCTATGATGGCCTGGGTGCAGGCGATAAGGATATCCTTTCAAATCTGGCAGTGATTTCTTCAATATCAGGCCCAATTTCTCTTTCTCCTTCTTTATGCGTATCAGTCATTAAACTGACAGCTTCATGGATTTCCCCTTCGGCCCTACAACCCTTGTTAATTTATAAAACAAGACTCTACTCCTATCAGGGCCGTAATTCAAAAAGAATTACCTTAGAACACTATCGGCGGCTTTAAAACACTATCGCGGGTTAATACCTTTCCCTTTCCCTTTTTCCTTTACGGAAATCGGAAATCGCTATCGGCGTATTCCTAAAGTGTGAACGCTTGGTTCGCTTTCAAGTTGCGATGCGATCGCCCTTGCGGACCCGACACCTCTATCCGTTCCTCCCTATAACGATTTCGGATCCAGAATATCGGGGTTCAAAGTTCTTATCGGCGCCTCTCCGGTTTGCAATGCGATGGGTTCCTCGGACCCGACGACTCCTTCTGCCTTCTATATAATATTTCGGCTTCGGAATGTCGGAGCCGCACTGCGGCAGTTCTAAAGATTTGCACTCCACTTACTCTTCTCCGATGCGATATTTGGATCGGACCCGATATGGCATACACAATTCTCAATGAAGTTTCAAATCCGGAACAGTGTTCCACTTAAGGAATTCTCTGTGGAAATAGAGTTATTCAAAGAACTCTGTAAAACAATATTCGGAAGCTTGCACGCACCGATATAAGGAAAAAAATGATCCGCCTCAATCGATCACCGTGCGGGAAAATTAAGGCGAAATCATCACTTTCTACTCACATTAATCAAGCTAGTTAACACATGCATACAAATTTCAGAAGGCTCTTAATTCTGATAGACAGAGAGAAAGTTTTCAGGGAATAATGCTTCCGGCCCGCTCCTCCTCTATGGGAGTCTCGTTGCCTCTTTATTTATAAATAATTGATAGGCCTTCTCAGACCTTATCTGTTACAAAAGCATGCTTTACATAGAATGATTTAAAGTGTAAAGCTTTAGTATAGTTTATCTAAATCGATATAATTAGCATGTTTTATTCTCAATCCTACTCTATCTTAACCTAGGAAAACATGGAAATAGCTGGCTAAAGGACCCCACTCCCTTGCCTGTAATTTTTTTTGGATTTTTGGAATATGTTTGAAGACTTTTTCCCTCTGAGTCACATGCTCCTGCATCAGACTCCTGAGGACATAATTCTTCATGGGCTCCTGTCCATGAGTTCATCTACAGAACTGCCCAGTTTCTGTAGGACGTCTTCTGTAACCCAAGTAGCTTCAGTGGTTGGTTATCCCTTCCATTTTACCAAATATCAGAAGTACTCTCGTCCCCTTGTTTTTTTAAACACCTTCTTGTCCAGAATTCTTTCTGGCTGCAAATTCTTTGTTGTGGGTAACTGTTTTACCCAGTCAATCTCTTGAGTTTCCCGATCCTGTGTTGTATCATCTACTGTTTCATTCTCAAACTTGTATAAGTCTGCAACATTAAAAATTGGTGATATTCCCACATCAGGTGGTAACTCAATCTCATAAGCATTTGTAGAGATTTTCCTCAGTATTCTGCATGGTCCAATTTTCTTTAACTTCAATTTATTATACTCCCTCTTTGGAAATCTCTTCTTCCTGAGATGTGCTAAAACCAAATCCCCAACTTCAAAGTTTACCTCTCTTCTTTTCATATCTACTCTGTTTTGTATTTGACGTTGCTATCTTGCAGTTGTTGTTTCACTTTTTCATGTATTGTCTGCATTTTTGAAGCAAAGTCTTCACCCTCTGCACTTCTCATCTCTTCTTTTCCCAAATTTCTTAATTCAGATATTCCTCTTGGATGCATTCCATAAACAATATGGAATGGACTCTGTCCTGTGCTCCTTTTCAGTGAGTCATTATATGCATACTCAACTTGTGCTAATACTTGATCCCATTGCCTTGGATGTTCTGCAATAAGGCTCCTCAAAAGATTTCCTAAACTTCTATTCACAACTTCAGTCTATCCATCAGTTTGTGGATGATAGGTAGAACTGAAACTTAATTTAGTTCCCAGCTTCTTCCATAGTGTTCTCTAGAAATGTCCAACGAATTTTGAATTCCTGTCTGAGACAATGCTTTTGGGCAACCCATGCAATCTTACAATCTCTTTAAAAAACAAATTAGCAATTTGAGAAGCATCACTAGTTTTATAACGTGGTATAAAGTGTGCCATTTTTGAAAATATGTCCACTACAACAAAAATTGAATCATAACCTCTTTGAGTCTTTGGTAAACCCAACACAAAATCCATACTTACCATATCCCAAGGCCTATCTGGAATTGGTAATGGGATATACAAACCTGTGTTTTGGCTCCTTCCTTTTGCATACTGGCAGACTTTACAATTTCTTACGTACTTCTCCACTTCAGATTTCATTTTCAGCCAGAAATAAAATCTGTTGAGCTGTTCAAAAGTCTTCTCTACACCAAAATGTCCTGCAAGTCCTCCACTATGTTTCTCTTTGATTAAATTCTCTCTCATTGAACAGTTTGGTATGCACAGCTGATTTTTCTTAAATAATAGTCCTTCTTGTAGGAAATAATCCAACCATTTGCTCCTATCCGCCAAAATAGGATTTTTACAAGCCTCAAATGCCTCTTTAAAATCTGAATCGGTCTCATATAATTCCTTAATAAAATCAAAACCCAACACTTGGATTTGACTCTCTTGAAGCAATACATTTCTCCTACTTAAGGCATCTGCAACTTTGTTTAACTGCCCAATTATATGCTTCAACACAAAATGGAAACCTTGAAGATATTCTACCCATTTGGCATGTTTCTGGCTGAGCTTTGGCTGCTACATTATAAACTGTAATGCATGGTTATCTGAATAAAGAATAAATTCTTTTGACATTAAATAATGCCTCCATTTCTTTAATGACTGCACAACTACGTAGAACTCCTTATCATAAGAAGAATACTTCCTTTTTGAATCATTTAGCTTTTCACTAAAATAAGCTATTGGTCTATCTTCTTGGCTTAAAACTCCTCCAATTTCTTCTCCGCTAGCATCACACTTTACTTGAAAAGGTTTATTAAAATCAGGCAGAACCAAAACAGGCTTTTTAGTGATTTTCTTTTTTAACCGCTGAAAATTTTTCTCTGCTTCAGCAGTGCATTTAAATGGTTTTTTGTCCTTCTTTATGGTCTCAATAATAGGTGCATTAATATTACTAAAATTCTTAATGAATTTTCTGTAAAAACTAGCAAGACCGTGAAAACTCCTTACCTCAAAAACACTCTTGGGTGAAGGCCACTCCATAATTGCCTTGATCTTCTCTGGATCCATCTTCAGCCCTTCAGCAGAAATAACAAATCCTAAGTACACCAGCTCCTCTTTTATGAATGAACACTTCTTCAGATTGAGCAATAGTTTTTCTTGTTGTAGCTTCTGTAAGACATAATTTAAATGCCTCACGTGCTCCTCCTTGGACCTGCTATAGACTAATATATCATCCAAATATACTATTACAAACTTACCAATGAACTCTTTAAGAACTTCCTTCATGAGTCTCATGAATGTACTTGGTGCATTTGACAACCCAAAAGGCATTACTCTCCATTCATATAGTCCCTCATTGGTCTTAAAAGCATTTTTCCACTCATCCCCTTCTCTTATCCTTATCTAATGATACCCACTTTTAAGATCTAGTTTTGAAAAATATTTTGCTCCACTCAAGCAATCCATTAAATCTTCAATTCTTGGTAATGGAAATATGTACCTGATTGTGATTTTATCGATGGATCTCGAATTTTTACACATTCTCCAGCATCCATCTTTCTTTGGGCTCAACACTATTGGTACCGCACAAGGACTCAAGCTTTCTCTAATCAGCCCCTTGTCAAGCAATTCTTGTACCTGCTTTCTAACTTCTTCATTTTCTGTAGGATTCATTCTATAAGCTGCTTTGTTAGGCAGACCTGCTCCAGGAATCAAATCTATATGATGACCGATTCTTCTGATGGGTGGTAATTCATTAGGAAAATCATCAACAATAATATCACAATATTTCTCCAACATTTCTTGAATTTCAATGGGTAAATCAGAAACTTTAGTAGAGGTCATTATTACCTTGGGCTTGCAAATTACAGCAAAATTTACCTCATTTTCTTCAATCTGCTTCAAGTATTCATTTCCTCCAAGTAACAGAGTTTTTGGATCAGCCTTCTGTCCTGGTACATCTTCTTCTTGCAGAGGCAGCAATGTATGATTGACACCGTCCTTTCCAAACTTGTAGGTGTTTCTTTTCCCATCATGTATGGATCCTCTGTCATATTGCCAAGGTCTTCCAAGCAATATGTGACACACATCCATGGGCATCACATCACAAACAATTTTATCTTTATATTTGCCCACCTGAAATTCCACTTCACACTGTTCATTTACTAACAGTTGGTGTCCCTTTTGCAACCATGACACCTTGTAAGGTGTTGGATGTCTCATCGTCTTCAGCTTCAATTTCTCCACTACTTCTGTAGAGACTAAATTGTCAGTGCTGCCACTATCAATGATCATCTGGCAACATTTCCCTTGAACTTTACACACTGTCCTGAATAAAGTCTTCCTTTGTGATGGTTCAGCCACCTCCTTTGTTGGCTTAAGTAGAACTTTATTAACTACCAAAGATTCCCCTCTTTCTGGTATATTTTATTCTTCTGCTACTACTGCTATCGGTGCTTGTCCCTCAACTGGAGCAACAATTGCATTCCTCGAATTGGTTTCTACATTCTCTGGGCACTCAAAAGCTCTGTGTCCCAACTTGTTACATCTGTAACATCTTATTTCTATGCCTCTTCCTCTGCCTCCTCTTCCTCTGGAAAAACTCCCTCTGCCTCTTGCATCACCTCCTGTGGGTGCATGCTAGGTTGAGCTACTGCTAGCTCCATCTTTAGGTGTTGTAGATCTTCCTCTACCACCTGGACTTCCCTTTCCTCGGAAAGTACTCTCCCTCTGGCAGACTGCTTCATCATGAGTTTTTCTTCAACTTTCAGTGCTATCTGATAAGCTTCCTCTACTGTTTTAGGAGACAGTAGACTTATCTCATCTTGAATGTTCATCCTAAGGCCATTCATATATCTAGCCACCTTCTCATCTGTATCTTGGGCTTCTCCAACTCTTATGCTTACTTTATAGAACTCCTCTGTGTACTCTTTTATTGTTAAATATCTCTGTCTAAGATTTTTCATTTGTCTAAACAAAGTTTGCTGATAATTACTTGGAAAAAACTTACCTCTTACCTTTGCCACCATCTTGCTCCAATTCTTGATTGGTTGCTTACCAAGTCTCTTCCTGTCTGCCTGCACACCATCCCACCAAATCGCTACATGGCCTTTTAACTTGGTGACAGAAAACTTCACTTTCTTCTCATCTTCTGTTTCTTCATAATCGAAGAATTTCTCCATGCCATTAATCCAGTCTATCAATTCTTCTGGATTCAGTCCTCCTTGGTATACCGATACCTCGGTCCTTGGCCTGGCTGTGGATCTCAACACTGACTGAAAGAACCTTATCTCAGGAGTAATCTCTACAGCTTCCTCCTCTGTAGCTTCAACCTTGGGTTCGCTAACATCTCCATCATCTAAGTTTCTGTCTGAAGTTAATGCATCCAATCTAGCTTGCATTTGTTGCACCGCTTCCATTATTTCAGCATTTGCAACAGGCCATCCTCTTCCACCACGTCCTCGTCCTCTTCCAAATCTAAAAGCCATAGTAACTTTCCTTCCCCTGCTTCTGAGGTTCAATCCAATGTCAGTTGGCTGCTCTGATACCACTAATGATGGCCTGGGTGCAAGCGATAAGGATAACCTTTCAAATATGGCAGCGATTTCTTCAATATCAGGCCCAATTTCTCTTTCTCCTTCTTTATGCGTATCAGTCATTAAACTGACAGCTTCATGTATTTCCCCTCTGGCCCTACATCCCTTGTTAATTGATAAAACAGGACTCTACTCCTATCAGGGCCGTAAATAAAAAAGAATTACCTTAGAACACTATCGGCAGATTTAAAACACTATTGCGAGTTAATACCTTCCCCTTTCCCTTTTTCCTTTACGAAAATTGGCAATCGCTATCGGCGTATTCCTAAAGTGTGAACACTTGGTTCGCTTTCAAGTTGTGATGCGATCGCCCTTGCGGACCCGACACCTCTATCCTCTCCTCCCTATAACGATTTCGGATCCGGAATATCGGGGTTCGAAGTTCTTATAGGCGCCTCTCCGGTTTGTGATACGATGAGTTCCTCGGACCCAACGGCTCCTTCTGCGTTCTATATAATATTTCGGCTCCGGAATGTCGGAGCTCGCACTGCGGCAGTTCTAAAGATTTGCACTCCACTTACTCTTCTCCGATGCGATATTTGGATCAGACCTGATATGGCATACACAATTCTCAATGAAGTTTCAAATTCGGAACAGTGTTCCACTTAAGGAATTCTCTGTGGAAACAAATATATTCAAAGAACTCTGTAAAACAATATTCGGAAGCTTGCGCATGCCGATATAAGGAAAAAAAACAATCCGCCTCAATCGAGCACCGTGCGGGAAAATTAAGGCGAAATCATCACTTTCTACTCACAGTAATCAAGCTAGTTAACACATGCATACAAATTTCAGAAGGCTCTTAATTCTGATAGACAGAGAGAAAGTTTTCAGGGAATAATGCTTCCGGCCCGCTCCTCCTCTATGGGAGTCTCGTTGCCTCTTTATTTATAAATAATTGATAGGCCTTCTCAGACCTTATCTGTTACAAAAGCATGCTTTACATAAAATGATTTAAAGCATAAAGTTTTAGTATAGTTTATCTAACAGCAATATAATTAGCATGTTTTATTCTCAATCCTACTCTATCTTAACCTAGGAAAACATGGAAATAGATGGCTAAAGGACCCCACTCCCTTGCCTGTAGATTTTTTTGGATTTTTGGAATATGTTTGAAGACTTTTTCCCTCTGAGTCACATCACATGCTCCTGCATCACCCTAACATCAACTAGCTTCATTTGGGTAGCAATATGTGAAGTTCTAATTTAGAAGTTGGTTTGATTGTCACCACTCCCTCTACTATATCTTAGTTAGTATTGTAGTTTACTTAATTATCCCTCTATTCATCTCTATTATTTTCAGTATTTTTTAATTCCTTCTAGTTGCTTATGTGAGTGAGGTCATCCATGGGTTTTAGCATTATATTTTTGCATTGAAGGACTTGATTTTCTTTACTTCTCATCTTCACCAAGCTCTAATATAGTTGGTTGTATCAAGATGGGTTAGAGGATCGATTAAACCACACTTCCTTCAAGACCCTCTATTTTGTTTGTATGTTGTCTTTGACCACATTTTCTTTGTTTGAGCTTGTCTAGAGATTCGCTTAACTTTTCCTTTGTTCATCATTGTTAAATTTAGTCTCAGTTATGTCCCTTGGTTCACATATGTCATGAGGTAAAATATTGGGCTTTTAGTTGTGGTGTTAAATGGCTTGCCCATCTACCCTCATAACTCTCATAGAACTCTTGGATGGTTGGTTGTTTTTGTTTGTATATTTGTGAGAGGAGCAATTGTAGTATACCTAGGGGGGGTATTATGGGGTACAGAAGGAGGTATCCAAGGGAATAATATAATAATGTGATGGGCCATAGTTAATAAATAAAGTGGTTAACCCACATCATGTAAGGGACCACAAGTAGTTAGCAATAATGTGATAAGCCCATTGTTGGGGTGGCGAGTTTGCAGATCAGATCTGAAGTTTATATATTTTTCTTTTGTATGGGCTCTTGGGTTTAATTGCAGTATTGTGTATATTTTATATTTTTCATATATTTGCAGGTCAGATCTATTGCAAGTTGCAATCCCTTCAAGGTCTTTCTCCAAGGCTAGTTTTTGTCTCTTATTACATATACTCTTATTATAGGGGTGAGTTAGCATTGTTCATTTGGTACTTTCTCTCCTCTGTCCTATCATCTCACCTCCCATTTATTTTTTACATCATGCCTAGAATCCACCACCCCTCTAGTCGTAGGAGTAATTGTGGGGCCCACCCCACCCACTCCAAGGGCTCAGACTGTAGTGGAGCGTTCTACTATGACTTATGTTGATAGTATTCCTCTAAAAGTATGTAGATAAATCCCCCAAGCAGAGGAAGAAGCCTGAGTAGAGAGAATTTTTATCCCTAATGTTTAAATTCAAGAAGAAATAAGTAGTTTGATATCCGAGACTAGAAATACTCGCACAAGGAAAACTTGTTTAATGTAGATTATGGATTTGTAATGGTAGATTAGAACTATCATGAGGAAATTTCTTATGGATGGATCATAGACCCAACAGGAAATTATATTATGCATTGATGAGGTTCAAAGGAAAATGTGAAAAGTAGATGATAAGGTATGTATCTCAACAAAGAAAGTGGAAAATATGGAATTCACTTGTTCTTATAAGGATATTGAAGAACCAACCACCATACAAGTGGCATCTTCGTCAACTTAGATGTTTGTCTAGTTTCTTTATGTTTTTTGTCCTAAAAGCAACATTATTGTTAATTGTAGGTTGGATAGGGTGTAATTTCATAGCTTTATTTTAGACATCATCAAGCATTTCATAAATTTGAGATTGGGATATCATAGTCCCCAATAGTGTGGAAAAAACAGCGTTTATATGCAACTAGTCTAGTTTCCCAAGTGACATGCCAATATAAGCACAAAGGATTTTATGTATAATTTTTGTTAAACCATAACATATAGTCTTATCTAACCTAAAAAAAAGTCAATAATAATTTTCTTATAAAAAAAACTAAAATAATGATAATAAACAAATTATATCCATCTTATCACTAATATTTAATTAGGGAATTTTTTATGTTTTAAATGGGCCTCCTAAGGAAATAATAATATAAATAATGAAATATAAATAATGAGATGATTTCAAGAAAAGATAAGAAAACGAGTTTTTAATTGTAATTTAACTTATCTCTTAAAATTACTCAGATTAAATTCAGTGTAGGCACTCATTAGATGTGGAGTTAAATTTTGGATCTAAAAAGTACTTACACTTGAAATTTGAGTAAACATATAAGGAAATAAGTCAAAATATCATTTTGAAAAATAGCTTCCTTCCAGGGGTGTTGGGAAGGGGGTGGTACTCTATGGCCCTTATGGAACTAAAGTATCGAAGTACTCATGGGGATTATAAAATGTGACAAATAATTAAGCAGGATCCTATGGTCTTCTGCAAGGCCTCCCTATAGCTAAAGAAAATAATTTTCCTTATCTTACTGTGTTGGGGGATTCCCTTCTAATTATTCAGCACATGGTAAAAGGATCCTCTCCAAGGGATAAGATATTGGAAAGCCTATTAAATCACATTCGAAAGGATGTAAAATAAATCCCCTCAATTAAATATTTCCATGTCTTACGGGATAAAAATAAAGAAGAAGATGAATTTGCTAATGAAGATTGCATCTTGAAGTTTGGTGAATTAAAGGTGGATGGCCAATTAAGGCCATCCTTTGTTCCTTAAGTTTCATTTCCAATATGTTATATGTTTTGCAAGATAAAAAAAAAATATTTTGGGGTCCTTTTGGAAGGTCTCACCTCCAAAGACTCGGACTTTGTCAATTAGTTTAGCATCCCTTAATAGAGGATAATTTTGATACAAGTTATGATAGACATACGTGAATAATATGAGAAAATTGAATTGTAACCCTCGATATAACATTGTGAACCGGGCACATATTTTGAAATCAATACAAATATTCTCATTATTCATCACCACATAAATCTTCAAACACTATTCTCATTATTGTTAAAAAAAATAGTTTTCTTCCTGTTGTAGTTAGAATTACCCAACTACACGAAGTTGTTGCTCCATGATCCTTGCCTAGGGATCACCAGACAAAAGTCTATGCAATCAAAAGTGAAATGAAATCTCAAATTAATTCCCTATCATGCAAATCATAACACAAAACAAGGAGGGGAAGGAAGGTTGCATCTTTTAATTGAAGACACAATAATTAGTTCATGCAACTAGCTTTGGGGATGTTATGCGGAAATTTCATGATTGCGAACAAAGTTGAATTCTCTAGATATAGTGGATTGATCTAGAACAATAGAAGGAAAAAAGCATAAATTTTGCCTTAGATAAATTAGAGTATGGGAAAGAATCATACATCGAATTTGTAGCAAGCCTTCCTTTCCTCCTCGCTTGTAAGCTCCAATTCTAGCTCCAAGTGCAATAATTAGAACTTGCACACATGACTAAAACAAGCAAAGGATCCACAAAATCCACGTAGAATAATCTAAAACCTCTATTCAATGAATCAACGTGGAATTGAAATACATGGGTGCAAACATAACACAATAGATATAGGAAAACAAGATACTCTTTGTATTGGCAAATATAGGAGAGAGTTTACAACCATAAATAGAAGTTGACTTTGTAGATGTCTCCCGGAGTTGACTTGTCCTTCCTTGTCACAAAGAACACCTCAACACCATCCCTAATGCATGAATGTGATGACTCCTTTAGGTTCAAGGCACCAGCATGAGGGAACTATCAATCTCCAAAGGCCAACCATGAGGCTATGAAAGGCAGTAAATATATAGGGTAAGATAGGTAGTTTAGGATTTACCATCTTAGGCTTGAGATCCACATATGATGGGAGGATGAGCTCAAGGGATAAGAGATAGTTCCATTAGAGTAGGATCAGGTAGGAATTCAAGATCTCTATCCAAGGTAAATAGTTAAAACTACCTTGGAATATTCTGGAAGAGGAAGCTTCAAAAATATTTTTTATTTTTCTCAAATTTCTAGAATCAATGCACCTACAAAAGGGAGCAACATGTGCTAACCAGTACTTGTGAACAAGTATGCAACATGCATTTAACGCAAGTGGCTAGTCATGAAATGTTCGTTGGGGCTAAAAATAATGTTTTTGAGCAATTTGTCAGAGAAACTTGAACTTTTTGGAGAAGTGATGCTTAGTGATTTTGAAGGGATTATGACAAAGTGTTCATGGATTTTGATTGATCTGGTTTACAGGCCTATTGACTAGATGTGACAAAATAGCCTATAACAGATTTCCCCCTAAAGTACATAGTCAAAAGTAGCGGCTGAAGACTGAAGTTCTTTACCTTGTGACAAGTTTGGATCAAGAATCAATTAGTCCAGATTCAATAGATTTTTTATCATAATGATATCATTGTTGAGGGAGGTATGCCCATGCTCAGCATATAATTCAATATTACATGTACAATGATCAAAAAATTTCATCCACTGATGACAAAGTGTGGACCCATGCTTGGATAATCTTTTGTATGATCATAACCATCATACTCTGTGATCTGGTATGAATCCAAAAAATGCATCCCGGATGGATGAAAATAGATCTGGGGTCTTCTATCTCGTTCACTTGATCGTTCATAATGGAGACCAAGAATGCATATAACAAGAAAGGGATGAATCGTGATTTACGTTAAGGGTTTGGTCTTGTAGGCCCTGATTTAAGGTGACTTGGCATGTGACATGGAGTGTTGCATGGGGACCATGTGGTTGCCACATGGAAAAACTTGTTAACATGGAAAACGGTTATTAACCGAATCATTAAATGGCAATATCTTTTGATCTATAGGTTGGATCGGGATAAAATTTATATCTTCGGAAAGCCCTTGTCAAGCCAAACGTGATGATGGTATTAGTTTTTAGATTCAAAGAAGTTGGAAGTTAAGGAATTTTTAAGACCCCCTTTCCATTATAGAACTATCGAGGTCAAGTTAATGATTGTAACACCTTCTTCTACCCTCAATATGATTTATGGGGTGGATAGAAAAGGGGAGATTAGAGGATAAATAGTGCAAAATTTTGACAAGTTTTGAACCTTGTTCAACTCAATAAAGGAGCCACTAATATGTGCTCCTTTCTTGATGAAGGATGAAGTTGGAGAGATACAAAGAATGTGCATTTTTAACCTAAGTGTTTGGTTTATTCCCAAGGATGAGAAGAATACCATTTATGGCCAAAGTTTTTAGTGTGTTCCCCAAACATTAGAGGAGTGTGCAAGCATGAATACAAATTCCCAAAGTGTTTGGCATAACCATTTAAGATTAAATTTTAATCAAATGTAGCATTTTCCATTTAAGATTTATTAAATAAGTCTTGTAATCCATGGGCACCTTTATAATTTTATTTTTATTATATCAGTATAATGCATGGGTTTGAACTTGTTGAAATTCAAAATAATTTAATGATTAGAAAGTTGAGTCGCTTGAGGTAGAGGGAGATTCATGGAAATTGGAAGACTAGAAATGATTAATCTTATAAATATAATCATTTTCTTCAAGCAATAGGTTATATCTTTGTGATTGTGAGTTATCTTTTATATGCTAATAAGGACATTGTTGTTATCTAACGTTTTTGTACTTTGGTAGCATAGTGTTTGTCTTGGGACTCTTCTCTTATTACTTCATTCTCATGGTACTTATCCCTGTCGATGTTCTAGCTTATGGGACTTTTATTTGTGTTATAGTGTTTATTCTCACTCATCTTATGCTTACTAATATCCTATATGAAAATATGGGGCTTTTCGATAGCTTGTGGACTATTCTTATTGCTTGGAATATATGATTATTCATATACATATTCTATTGTTTGTCATATTATTAATCTTCTTTCATTTTAGTGTGTTATTTCTATGACATGGAAATGTTATTAGTAATTATATCATTCCATTTTGGAATTATTTGGGATGTTTTTATTTGGGTTCATTTACAATTACAATGGTGGAATATTCTCTTTGTTATTAATTTTAATGTGAAATCTTACTATTACTCCTCGATATGATTTAGTTAGCATTTTATATAGTGTTATTGCACTACATATTAGTTGCATTTTGTTTCAACTCATGAAAACCCAAATTATGAAAATCAATGTTTCCAAGCAAAGGGCTCATCTCAAGATATAAAGTTATAACTAGGAACTTTTTCCTAGTGACTATGTTAGATTCATTAGAATCATTTGTCCATGTTAATGGGTTGTAAGTAGAGTGGCAACACCAACATAATTTTTAATGAATGTTTTGTAATAACTTGTAAGACTCGAAAATCCAAGTAAAATGTTTTTGGGGCCAGGCCAATTAGTGATTGTAACAAATTTCCTTGGATTTAATTTAACTCATTTTATTGATATATCTTGAACTAGGAACTATATTTCTCCCTATCCAATGTAGCATTTAGAATTGCTTGTATATAACTTATTATCTTCTAATAACTATAACAATGTATCTACTTACTTAAGGTGTAAACCCCAATTTTTATTGAAGATTAATATGTTGTCAAATAACATTAGGACAATTTTTTGTGAATATGGTTAGAATAAGTCATGGATCACTTCTTACAAGGTGGTCAAAGTATTGGATAATCCAAAAGGCATGACATAGAATTCATATAGACCTTCATGGTATGGATTGTTGTTTTGGGCATGCCCTATCAAGTATTTTTATTTGATAACAACTAGATTTAGATGAAGATTGAAAGAATATTTGGCAAATGAAAGTCATCCAAGAGTTCATCCATGAATGGAATTAGGAACTTATATTTTGTGACAATTTTATTTAATGCTGTATAATTGATATATAATCTGTAGGAATCATCCTTTTAATTCCTCACAAGTATGATTATTGTTGCAAATGAAACTTTGCTTCACATTATTACTCCACAACCTAAAAACTCTTGGAACATATATTCAATTTCTATTTTTTGTTCGTGGGAGTGTCTATAATATTTTTAACCTAATTGTAGCTAATATTGGAACTAATCCCATGTAAAAAATTATGCATCATTGTAAGGGAAAGCTAGGAGGAAGAACTTGAAAAATAGCATTATATTCTTCAAGTATTTTATCCATTTTCTGGAAATATTTTTATCAAGTGTCCCCTCTATTGTACAACACCATAAAACATATATTTGGGCTCCCCTCTTAATCATGTTCTTCATTTTGTTGGACAAGACTATCCAAGTGAGTGGACTCTTGATTGCATAAAACATATAATTTCTCCATTTTCATAGAGTCTTGAAAATTGTAGTTTTAGGTTAAATTTTATTGTGCATATTGTGGCTAACTATTAGGCTCCCAATGCAATTTCTACTCCCTCCATTTCCGTGGGATACAATAATGATCTTAGTTGGTAATCACCAATAGTTAAGACTACATTTACGACATTTTCCAACGCATGAAGTAGTCGTGTAAACATACATATTTAATTGTGTTGTTATTATTGTATTTATGAAATTATGGATATTCCCAGTAGTTTTTTTTTTGTACATCAAGTAGAGATTATCTTACTTGAGAAAAATGGAGCATACATCATACTTTATGCCTACTAGTATGCCACTGGTGAAATCAGAGCAATAGCACAATAATAGGGCTTTCGTCCATTGATGTTGTCTAAATTGGATAACAAAACAAAAGAGATGATATAGCCTAAAACAATTTAACAGTTTGCAAGGCAGATTTGACTAACAATATCTATGATCGTAGTTAAGTCACTATTGTCATATTTAAAGAAAAAGGAAAGAGGAGTCATCTATTTTTATGGATAACAAATGTGAATGGTGTTAGGTATATTACCCTCCTCCTCGAAGGTGGATAACTCAAGGTATGTGATATTCCTAGTAAGGATTGAAACTCTATCCATTAGATTCTTGGTGTGTTGTTGTAATTAATCAATGCAATGGAGAATTTCCTATTGTCCTTTTGACCATTCTACTGAGACTTTTCCCATTATGGTTTTCAGTTGCCAAAAGTTATCCTTTATCTACATATTTATTATATGTTTGGTTATGGTATTTATAGTATCTAGTACCCAACTCCCTACCTTTTCTTCAACTTCTATGTCAGTGATGAAGAATATTTTAGTTTTGTCCTATTGTTATACTTCTTCAATTTCCCTGTGTATTATAGGATGGGTAGATCGAACATAAATAGTTTCAGATCTCTTTGTCGCAACCTAGTCTCTTGAACTAGAAAGGGGGTACTTAATTAACCTCCCTCGATGATTATTGGTATGGCCAAGATGAACCACTATAACTAGTGGACCAACAAGAGGTAAGGGAATTGAAGAGGGTGTGGGGGCATAAAACCTAGAACACCTAATGAATGATAAAACAAATGTCTCTAAGAGAATATAAGGTGACAAGAACAAAATAAAAAGAGTAAAGGAAGAATTCTTGTTCTAAGAGACTCCAAAGATACAACCCTATAAAGTAAAAGAGAGAGGCCTTGATCAAGCTGAAATCGAAGGAAACAAAAGGGTAAACATGGAAAGATTACTAATAAAATTGAATACATCTATGGAGAAGAACTTTTAACTTATAGAAATCCTGGGATAAAGACCAAAGAAAAAGGTAAACAAATGAATGAAATCCTGAAGGGTTAAGAGAAAATGGAGGGAACCACTTGGTTTTAGAGAGAAAAATTAAACTACTTCTGAAACTGAAACCATGCCCTCTATGATTGCCTCCCAAGCCTTGAGACTAAATTGACCACTTAGAGGACTAAATTTGATGCCTCAAAAAATTTCAAAACTCCCATTCCCTAATTTTTCACAATATGTCTTTGTTGCCTATAGTATCAATATATTGAGACTCCTTCCTAGATATGCCTTTCACCCATGAAGTTAAGAAAAAGAAAAAAAAAAACAAACAAACAAACAAACAAACAAACAAAACAAAAGCAAACAAAAAAAAACAAAAAAAACAAAAAACAAAAAACAAAAAACAAAAAACAAAAAACAAAAACAAAAAAACAAAACAAAAACAAAAAAACAAAAACAAAAACAAAACAAAAACAAAAAACAAAAAAAACTCAATATAGTTCAGAAACTATGAGTCTTCAATAAACATCCTATTAATATACAAATGACAATAATTATCTAGAATTGTGGGGTGTGTATTTTTGAATTCATCTTGAGAGTTCTATGTCTCTGCTCTAGAGTTTCAATTTGTGCCATAAAATTTTAACTCTCCCCTTTATCTACCCTGATAACTAGAGGTCGTTACCATGCTAAGCTAACTATTGATATGCAGTTATGAGAATGGGGTATAAAAAAATGTTTACTTTTACCCCTTAACATTGAAACAACCCAATTCATGATATTTGTCTCGTCAAAACATTTTTGGTGATATAAAATTTCACCCCAATTAGGCTTCGCACAAAATGTTATGACAATTTAAAGTCACCTTATTTTACTCTAAAATGATACCTTTTCATACCATGTGGACCCACGGAGTACTTACGTGGTATACTGCTCTAGCACCATCTCATCGCTATGGCACCCTTAGTTATATCGCGAGATACTTATGTGACATACCACCTTTCCCTTGATTCATGATGTTGGCAAGTGCAACGATTGAGGTGGTTAGACCCCTCACTCCCTTCTCATTATATGAAACTTACACCATAGGGCTAACACCTCCGTGCTCCTTTCTAATCTATGATATAATCTAGAGGTGTTTACATTATAGGTTAACCTCTATATCTAACAATATCCTCTGAGACTTATATAATATGCCTCCTCTTAATGAGGCCCCGTACCATTATATAACCATATACGTATATATATTACCTTATGGCCACCATGGCCCCATGTTACCAAATAAATACACAGTGACATATGCTTATATGGCAGTTCCTATTTGTGTGACTATAGCATAGTTAATGTTATAGTCCTTACACCCACCTGACAGGAATTTGACCTCACCGCATACCATGATCATGCATCCATGCATGCATATATTGTCTTCCGGCGACTACCCATCACCCAGCTCCGGCGATGCGTTCCTGCCCGAGCTTGACCTCACCGCGACCATGATCATGCATCGCCCTTCCCCACCAAACTGAATTGAATCGACTACTACGGTGTCTAAGAGATCGGTGACTGTACCGTACTTCACATCCACGCATGCATATTAGTCGCGCTTCCTGTCATTTGAATTTTAAATTTGTTGTCCCGCCCTGTTTTGAAATCAATTGTCCCGCCTTTTATCATATAATTTTTTTGATGCATGCTCTTTCACCTGGAGTTTCTTTTATCTAAACGTCCCCTGATACCGCTGAACAATATCATGGGCAGCTGCAACTTTGGATGCAGGTTCGAATCAATGCTCGTTGTGCCTACCTGGTGCCATGTGTGAGATCTTTCATCAACAATATCATCGAAGAGCACCGTCATGTAGAGCAGCGTAGGGAAACCGCTGATCAATCTGATTTTGTTGATGTTCTACCGTCGTTACATGGAGAAAATAAGGTGGATGAGGATGATATGATCGTTGTTCTCTGGGTCAGTGTTCTCACACTCTGATCTCACTAGGTTCGAATCAATGTCCGTTGTGCCCGCCTGGTGCCATGTGTGAGATCTTTCATTAGCAATATCATGGAAGAGCACCGTCATGTAGAGCAGCGTAGGGAAACCGCTGATCAATCTGATTTTGTTGATGTTCTACCGTCGTTACATGGAGAAAATAAGGTGGATGAGGATGATATGATCGTTGTTCTCTGGGTCAGTGTTCTCACACTCTGATCTCACTGGCTTGTTGAAGCCTCAAAACCCTACTCATTCTTGAACCATCTTCCATCCAGTAGTAGAAGCCCTCTTTTCAATATGTTTTGTTGGTTCTGCTTCTCCTTCTTTGATGATGGAAAGAGAAGGGACGAATTAGAAAATGGGGATGGGGTGGTCTCATCCATGGATTCTGCAGAAATGTAAAACGTCTTCACCTCTGATCTATGTTTGTTATTATTATTGATGGACCATATAAAAGTTGTTGGTAATACATATTTTATGTTTATGTGGGTCACAATTCTTTACAATGAAAATCTGCAGCAACAACCTGAAAGTTCTTATCAAGTGCATGAATACAGAAGAGGGACTTGTCCACAAGTTCGAGCGTCCCCCTCAATTACAAGACATTATGGAGATTAACTTATTTATATAGATGGGATGGAGTTGTGGTTTGATTGGTTTGGAGAAGGCAAGTTGGTTCATTGGAATTTAGAAGGCGGTCAAATTGAATAAAGGAGTAAGTGAGAGACTCCGATGAAACAAAACAAACCATCATAGCGGGGGCTGTCTGTATATGCCGCATGTTAATGGGTGATTTTTTCTTGCTTCAAAAGTTATGTTGGCAGTGTCGTGGCAAGGATGTTTCACACTTTTTTATGGAAACATTCATACATCAACGTTGTAGGAAAAAATTGTAGCTAGTGTCTTAAAAAAACCTAATCATCTTAAAAAAATACAAAGAAACGCGTGAGAGGAGAGATGGGTCACGTAATAAAACGAATGAAACTTCCTTGTGAAATTCTCGAAACAGAAAGTAATAGTCACATCTTTCAATTTGACTCAAATCGGACGAAAGTATTTCTAAAATATTTGGATTTTGAGAAAAAAAAGAGTTATATTTGCATAATTAAACTAAATATTTATATTTTTAAAATTATTTGAATTCAATAATTTTTTATATACTTGTGATGTTACCGAAATTTAACCACTAAATTTTTTTGTTGCTGGTTATCTGCATTGTTTTAGTATTTGTTGCACTAAAGTATTAACATTGGTACAAAAACAATTATCTAGGTTGGCTTAGGATAGTTAAGATTGAATGAAAAATTCATTATTTATTTATTTATTAATAGAATGTTTTTATTAGATGATGTGGTAATTTCTTTTAGACAAAAGATAAAATTAAAATTAAAAACATAAAATCTGAGATTAGCGATGTAAAATCATTATATATTTATTTTACAATAAAATGTTTGTGGTAATTTTTTTAAGTAAAAGATAAAAATAAAATTAAAAACTAGAATTTCAAGTTAGTGATATTAGAGATGAAAATGTTTACTTTATAATGTTGATTTATGTCCCTAATATTTTTATTTACTACTTTGGTGAGCCGAGAATACTTAGCCTTCGTATGTAGCCTAAATTCAACTACCCTATGGTTGCTTTTTTGTTTTTTTAAATAAGTATTGTTAAACGAGAGATGATACATTCATGTTCTTGTAGCTTGATATACATTGAACTAAAGGGATACATGGTGCAATAAACCACCAAACCAAGAAGCATAGTCATCCAAGTAAGGAGAAATGAGATCCCTTAACCAAAGGTTGTTATCAACTAATCTAATTCCAAGAAGAGAAAAATACTCCATGAGATATATCCCTCTTAGTTGATTTAATGCTCAAAGGTACTAGTAGCAAATCCCACCAATGTGATGAAGATCACAATGTGGAACCTCATATAATATGGGGTGCAATATACCTTACAACTTGGTTAGCATCCCCCAAAAATGTGTAGTAGTTTCAAATATACCATAATTCCCTTCACAAATCGGTCTTAGGTTATATACCCTACATATTATACCATTGCCACATGGTAGCATGTATATCCATATGTTTTATTAGTCATGGTGCAGAGTTTTACTAATGAAGTTAAAGAGACTAACATAGTTGTATAATAGGAATATCATACACTAATGGTAAGTAATATAAAATAAGAGATGAGTGAACGGTTGGTACTCATCTTTAACAAACAAAGTGACCTAGAAAATGAGGCTACACCTAAAGTCCAATAGGTGGCTAAGGGCCTACCTTCTTTGCCTTTAGTTGCACATTAATCAAAGTAGCATTGGAAGTAGAAGCTCCATGGAGATGACCAATATTAGCATGTCTCACCAAAGTTTCTAGATGTTATCGAGGGATACCTTCAACAAATTCCATTTTGTAAGCCTTTTTGTAGAAAAAGGTCAACTTTTTTCTCTAAACTTTGAAGTTTGTGCAAGAGAGATGAGTGAGAGCCACCTTGTTCCTCTAATACATGAAAAATGAATAATTTGTTAATCTAGTAAGGTTTCATGAGCTTGGCAATGTTGGTCTCTCTTGTGTGAGAGAACTTAGGGTCATAAACCCATTCTTTGAATTCCATTTCAATCTATCCCCTGCATATCTACTACCTTTTTCTATTGAATTCTCAATTCCATGTCTTGAACTTCCTATTTGATATGTTCAGTTGTAGCTGCTACAATCCCCCCTCCTAAATGTTTTCCTATGCCTTGATTTTGGCCTCCCTCTTGTTTATAAGAAATTATCTTTCATTGTCGTTAAGTATTCCCTTTGTTTGTCTAAGTGTTATAAAGAATTATCCCCCCTCCTAAATGTTTTCCTATGCCTTGATTTTGGCCTACCTCTTGTTTATAAGAAATTATCTTTCATTGTCGTTAAGTATTCCCTTTGTTTGTCTGAGTGTTATAAAGAATTATCCTTACATGCAGTGCTTTTGATGACTTGATTAGGTTATCTTGATGATGAACAAGTTTTATAGGCGACAACTAAGCAAATTTCAAACACAATCCATTCCCTACCATAATCTTGCACCAACTGTTGATCTTCCCTCTAGAAACTGTCAACGTTTTGTCACTGGAAACTACGCTAGGCCTTGAGGATCAAAACTGCACAATTTTGAAGACAAGCAGTCACTGAGCACAGAAACTGTGCTAGCCCTCTTTCACAATCAAGACTACGTAATCCACTGAGACAATGAACTGTGCAATCCCTTGTTGTTGGGAATTTTGCAATTCCTTTTTCCAGCGTGACTACGCAGTTTCTCGGATCAAGCCAATGTTCATCCCTAGATAATAGGGAGTCCAACATTAATGTTTTACAAGTGGCACAAAGTTGTTATTTTCTTATCTCAAGACAAGTGTGGCTTTCTCCTTGATTTTAGGCATGCACGTCATAAACCCTAAACTAACCTCGTGGGGGCTAGATCTATATAATAAACACTCTTAGAGCTTATTTGTACACTCGAGATTGGAGCTCTTGCCTTCCCAACAAGATCAAGGAGCTTTTGAATTAGTTTGCTATGCTTTTCTAGGTAAGATTTGCATGTGTCACTTTTCGCTACTTTCTTTGTTGCTTTTGTTGCTTTTTCTTTTATAAGTGTTATTTCTCCCATTTATTTTCATGATAATTGTCATTTCTATTGTTATTAGCTTTTATAAGTGTTTTTTCATTCCATCATTTAGTTTTTACAAGTGTCGCATCTCCTTCTTGATTTTTCCTACCAATAGTTGTCGTTGTTGGGCCCTTTTGTGCATGCATGTTTTTCCTTTTGCATGATCATTTCTAGCCCATGCTATTGATCAATCTAACTCACCTTAAGGCTGATCTATACTTTGTTCTTCCTTAGAATCTAGATATTGAAGTTTTTCTCTCTCCTTCCTGGGAAGAACTACGCAATTCTTGAGCAATTGTTTCCCCTTCCAACTGCGCATTTCACATCTTCAAGGCTCAAGGATCATCCTTGGCTTCTAAGGATGCACAATAAGTAGTCATTGGCTTTCCCAAATACGCAGTGTGCAGTGTTAGGCTTCAATCCTCAACCTTGGCCTCTAATATTGTACAATGTGCAATCTCTTCCCTCAACTGCCCAGCTGAGACCTTAAGCTCCACCCTTGTCTACTGAGACTGTATAGTGCATGGTTCAAGAGCCTAGTCTACCTCTCTGAACCGAGAAACTATGCAATCCTTCTTTCTAGTGAGAGTGTTGTTGCTTTAATCTTGATGAATGAACTGATCTTCTTGATTTAGTTTGTTCTTTCCATGAGTGCATCTTTTGATACAGGTTCTACAGGTTTTGATCTCATCTCTCTCTCATCAGTTGTCATCATCATGCCTTCAAAGAGATCATCCTCAAACGAAACTACGTAGTGCAACACTGGTGAATTAGTTGAGAGCACTCAAGCTATCATGCTTATTCTATCTGACACTTAATTCTTCATTGAAAAGGATTCAAGTATCACATGGCATATAGTCAAGGATGCATTCATAGCTACCAATTTCAAAGTAGATCTAGAGGACAGACAGGTGTACATAAGCGTATATAAGTTAGGTTTTCATAGAGTTTCTTTCAGGTACCCAATTTCCCCTTATGTAGATATCATCAAGTGGATCCTGTCACACCTGGATACAAAGACCATGAACCTTAGTAGTGTTAGCAGACAACAACTTGCTTCATATTTGGCCCATGATATTCACCTCATGTATCACCTGCTTAAGCCAGAGGCATACATGGATTCACATTTTTATGCAGTTACTAGTTAATACATGAGAACCAAAGATGTTATCAAAACTTGGGTGAAAGAGACATCTAAATTTTACCAAACACCCAATAATATATAGAAGACTAGATCTCTTAGAAAGGTGTTCCAGTAATTGTATTATGTTGTCAGATATATGGTCAGAAGAATACTGAAACCTACCCTAGAGGTTGGGTTTACATGTTGCATTTGATTATTAATGAGGGTGTTGACGATGCTAGACCTACCAACATGCCAGGGGATCTCCCTAGTAAGAAGTCCCAACTAGACCTCTGACCGTTTGGAGCAGGAGTCCCAGTTGTGGATAGTATGGTATCGCCTTGACTGCGGTTGCGCGCAGAGGGAAGTAGCCCCGTAGAATCATGTGATAGCACGCAACTTGAAAGGGAACACATGAGCAGAAAGACATCATGAGATGGAAAGCACGATAGCCGACAATCCAAAGTGATGGATTATATCAACAACACGCTTCGATAAGATTCATACAAACACATACAGAATAGTCCATACATACATGCATAAATTACAACTACATGCTTCATTAAAGTAACCAGGATAACCAAACTACAATAACAACATATGCATGAAACTTGTTGGCTCTATTATATTAAAAGAGTGAAAGATCCAATCATACATACAATTGTTACAACCACTAGCCCTGATAGTGGAACATTACAGTCGCTACCACCTGCTCCTCCAAAGAGATGTACTAGCTCTGCACTGTGGAGAAGCTAAGGCTCGTTACAATACACTCCAAGATTTCTCTAAATTATCCCTATGAAAGCTTGGCTCCCAAAATCCTGTATAATGAGTTATGAGGTTCTATAAATAGCAAGGGTGGGGTGACCCTTGACATTCCCCTTTCTGACTTTTCACCTACCCTCATGGCTCTTCAACTTACACATGACTGTTACATTCTACTATTGGCACTTGGTCTTTCACTTTTACAACATGTTTACATTACAATCTGCACATGTACCCATGTGAGACAAAATAGGCTTGAGTAAGCCATGCAAGACATCATTCAGACTCAGAGAGTTGTGGGAAGCCTAACTCTTCGACATCCTCTCGATGATGGATGGTGGCGAACTAATGCC